>JABFPM010002914.1:0-15452 GCA_022817325.1 Idris sp. 1 HC-2018
AAATGAGAAACGAAAGAGAACTGCGAGGACGTTTACATGTAAGTGTTACAAATTACAAATTAAATAAATTAAAATAATATTCTCAAAAAAATAATTAAAATTATTATTTTAAACATTGGTTTTATACTTTGTTTATTTTTAGTTTTTGCCAACAAATAAATAAATTGTTTTTTTAAAACAGGCATACGATCAACATTTAAACATGGTTTTGGGTGAAGTCGAAGAAACTGTAACAACCATAGAAATTGACGAGGAAACATACGAGGAAGTTTATAGAACAACCAAGAGAAACATTCCCATGCTTTTTGTTCGAGGAGACGGCGTGATACTGGTGTCGCCGCCCAGTATGCGAGCTGCGATATAACAATAATTTTATTTAGTTATTCCCGATTATTTTTATATTCAATAAAGCAAAGCTTAATTTACTTTTAAATCAAATGTAAAAAGACAATGAAAAATAAACAAATCGAACAGGAAAAGTCAATTTTAATCAATCATTCGACATTCATTTGGTGGTAACGACTTTCGAGCTCAGCTATCAACTGATCTCTCAGTACGATGAAATTTTCGAGCTGATTTATTTTTTCCTGCAAATTGTTTATTATTTCGTCTTTATCTTTCAACTGTTCTTTGAGTCTCAAATATGAGAGTCGAGAAACTGGCCTCTTCATCAGCTTTTCATTTTCATGCTGGATTGATTCTATATTTTCTTTTTTAAATGAAAATTAATTATTTTTTTTATTATTATTAAAATTAATAATTTTAAAACTTACTATCTTCTTCGTTACTAAAGTAAACTGACTCGCAGTCAGCACTGTTGCAATCCTTGATAATTTTATTTCGCAGACTTATCAGAACTTTTTCAATGTATCCCGACTCTGCACGTGTCAGTTTTTCGATTGTATCTTTTTTAAGCTTCAGATTAATTCGCGCTAAAACCTTACGATTCAGTAAATCCCAATTGTCTAATTTTTTCGATAAACTGTTTCCAGGATTGTAGTTGTGCAGCTCAACGTATTTGGGGTAATACATTTTCAACAATTCCGCCATGGCAACTATAATTATTTGAAACAAATTAAATAGTTTTTTGTAGAAAAAAAAACAAGAATTTCATAAAAAAACATGTTTACCGCCATCAGAAAAATCTCGGGCTATATTTTTTTTCTGCCTCGACAAAGGTATCGTATCGATCCACGCATAAATTTCGCCTAATTTATCAAGAGTTTCCATAATGAGTTTTGTTTATTAAACTCGCTTTGTTTGAAATTAAAAAAAAACTGAAAATACTTGTTGACATCTCAAAAACTGAAGTTAGCAGTTAATTAATTTTTGGAAAGAAGAAGGAAATTTAAATTTTGTTAGAATCTATTTTATGTATATCTATCATTAATAAATACTTTGTCAATTTATAATAACAATAATAATAAATTAAAATTAAACGTCTATTATAAAATTGAGTGTTGTTGATACAACAAATTGTACGATATACTATTTCTAGTATTAATTAAACTTATCACTAAATACAGAGTCAACGCCTAGAATTTGCTGGGCTTTTGTTCTCCGTAGGCGGATTTCTCGTGATAAAGGCAGTTTTCTTCAACAACCAATCATAAGTTGTAAAGTCCTTTGACCTGTAAAGTTCGCCTCCAACTTTTGTTCTCACCATTCTGTGATAACGGTTCAACCAGTTCAACTGTAAAACAATTTAAGTTTTCTAATTGTTTCACTCTCGAAATTCGACAATAAATTTAACTTACTTGACTATTTGTCAACTTTTTCAGATCAATTAGTCCTCTTTCAAAAGGCAAAAGTGTGATCACTTCAAAGGTCATCAGATCCTGCACCTTATGAAACTGTAAATCAAAAACTGTCAAACAAATTGTTTCCTATATTGAAAAATGACAAAGTAATTGTATAGACATAATCACCGTCGTATTCGCAGGGGTAACTGTAACAACATTACCGAGACGCATTACCCATTTATTTTCCTCGACATATCCGATGTTTTCCGTGCGAAAAACATCAGGGTCGTATGTCTCTTTGAAGGCTGAAATAAAGAGTTAGCAATTTTTTGTCACAGAATATTTCAATTTTAAATTAACTTTTTGTCAGCGCAAATTTAATTACAACTTGAATTACTTTATTGCAGATAATTCTACCTTCAAAGCCACCCATAATGAGACCAAAACCTCGCATCGTTTCTTCGTCAAAATGCAATCCCATTTTAAATAAATGGGATCTGATTATAAAATCTGATGCCTTAACCGACGTGGTTGACGAAAAGACCGACCTGGCGAGGTCAATGGTGCCTCTTAACATCGCCGTATAAACTGAAATTTGCTTTTGCGTCGGAGTTAATCCGTTGACTGATAGCAACGTTCTTGCCATACATATGCCCGTGACTACGAAAAAATAACTAAAGTACAAAAATATTAATCAATTAACATAAATTTGATGTTTGTAAAAGAAAAAAAATACGTAAGAAAAAATTTTTGTATTTATGAATGAAAACTAAATTAATCCTGCAGAGTTATTTATGCACCCCTTTTATCGATTAGACTATATCTAATCTAAAATGTCCCTTGAACAAAAGATTAAGTTTTTGCTGCGCACACACACATGCAACTTCTAATGTTTAATTCATCTGAACTTTTAGACTAAATTCTTTTTTCTTTCATTCATGTCAAGCTACACATATCTAAATAACTAATTGTATCACCTACCATAGTGCCGGCAATTTGAGGTCATTGTAAGCAACGGAGCGGACACCTCGAACGAATCGTTATTAGGCTGATAATTTAAGGTGAACGATTCCAATTTAGCATTGCCCCTATCCTTCTGGTTATTGTAATGATAGTTGTAATTTTTCGGCTTCTCGCTCATCTTTTTCATCGTATTTTTTACAATTCTCTTCATAAATTCCGTGTCATTTACCGTCGAATTAAACTGAAATTTGTTTAATACACTTATAAGTTGCATAATAACTTTGTTTATTAATTTGTAAAGTAGTTCTGAGCTGTATTACAAATCGATCGTTTTGGCCTTTAACGTATTTTTAGCTATTAACTTTAATTAATAAGCTTTAAACGATGCTCAACTTACCGAGTTTGTGGCCGTGTTTTCGATATTCATCATCATTTTCACATATCTGATGGCGTCGGTTAAATGGGTTTGTCTTATATGAGAGATCTCCGCATAATTTTTCTTATCCTTGCGCAAAAGTGCCGGAGATATGGCCCACTTTATTTTAGGCTCAGGGACCTAGATACACATTTTTTATTACATTTTTTCTATAGAAATTAAAAAAAAGACAACAAAACATATAATATAGCTACCGTAACGTAGACCTCATAACTCACTCCCAAAGACGTACTGTAAGCCTTAGGTAAAAGGATACCTCTGGACGTTTTGGACTGAGTTTGAAGATGGTGCCAAAAAAGATCATAGTCATGCATGCTAACAGAATACTTTTTTTGTAAATCAAGTCATTTGAATAGTACTTTAAAAATAAAGTATTTTTACGTGATAGATGAGATGGCAAGAGCACGTTCGATGTCTCCGCTTTGTTTTTCCCTCGACACGTAAAGCGACGCAAAATCCTTGCCAATCAGCATGTAAGCCCGAAACAGAGGCAACTGCGGGTAATCTGTTCCCAGTAAATTTGTTATCCAAGCTATCTCGTCGAGTGCAGTTACAACATACAAATCGGTTTCCAAGTCCACCATGTCTTGTCGAATTTCTCTCAGCTTCTCCAGAGTGGTTTTACCTTAAAAGCAGTTTGATTTTATTTTATCTACTCGAAAGGATGCTGGCTTCTTAATTCGACTACCTGCTACAGAGTTGGACAGAATACAAATAGGATCCTTTGGATAGCCGGGAGAATCTTTCCAGATCATGTCGATGTAACTCGAAGCCAAAGGTGCAAACACGATGTTATGAACACCTGCATTATTTTTAATTTTTTTTTAACTTTATAAACATTTGGGTACTGTTAATGTTATTTTTAAAAAACTTACTTAATTTTTCTTTCCAGAATTGAGCTTGACCATAATCAATGATGACAGAGTCGATGGAAACTTTTTCCCCAGGAGAAAGCTCCCTTATCAGCCAATCCACCACTGACATGGTCTGCAGAATTTTCATATAGATTACATACGTGAAGAAAAAGTGGGACATAATTTGAAATTTGCTTACCGTGGGTAGTCCAGATTTCATGATAAGCCAGTCCGGGGACAATGACCTTTCTGCCTCGCGACACCGGCTTGCAGGTACCCAAATTGCAGCTTTGTCCTGGGTCACCACAGCTATTGCTTCTGGACCCTTGTAATTGGTAAGCCATTCTCGTTTTTTGTCCCTCGGGTGTACAAAGTGTTTGATCTTTAAACAGAAAAAAACTGTGAACTAAATAGTTTTTTTTTTTAGTTTCATCAATCAAAAAGCTTAACCTGATGATCATCCCCGTCTGTGATAATGTACGCTGAAATATCCTCATATTTCATTTCATTTCGGAGCTGACAAATCTTCAGGTCCGATGAGTAATTTATCATCTTGGCTCCATTATTAGCTAAAATTGTTATGCATTAAGTGGGAGTAATTATTTGTTGATGGAGTGTATTAATTTTTTTTCTTTTTTATGAGATACGAAATTTATTTGCTGTCGTTTATGTGTGAGATAAATACAAAAATGATTGATCGGCCACTGTTGGACAACTTACGTGGTACATTTATTACCACGGCAATAGCTAAACAAAACGAAATGTACGAAAAAGCGAACATTTCGTACACGTTGTCGCGCGAAAACTAGCGACCCACTGACTTTGGTGCACATCTTTTATAAGCTTCTTCCGGAAATTACGTTCAAGGCCAATAATGCATAAATAGGCCGATTTAACGACGATCGTACTATTCCAATGTTGCTATATATTTTTTTCCATTTCTCCAGTAAAAAAATTCTCGCAATTATTTTTTTGGAAAAAAAGAAAAGAGTCACTTGCTTTGCTCCTTTTTAACTTTTATTTTTTTTCCCTTAATTCATAATTGATAAACATATAAAAAGTTATATTAAAAATGTTTAAAAGTTATTAATCTTCTGCAAATGTCAGATGTAATTTTTCTGCTTTTAAATTTAGACCTCACTTTTATTGTTTTTTTAAGAAAGTGCTTTTCCTAAGAAACAATAAATTGGAAGCATTTTATAGCACTTGAAAAAAGTACTGACCTATTTTCCAACACGCGCTTTTTCAATCCAACAAAATTAGATTTAAATAAACAATCGCGGAAATTTGACATTTCATTAATTATATATTTAGAGATTACTCACAAGTTTGGCTACAAAAATATCTGACTGTTTATGATACATGTCCAATAATTACACAATTGTCGTTTTTAGAGTACTTTTTTGTATTTATTTTAATAATAAATTTAATTTTATTGAAAACAAATGATTTATTTGATTGGTTTTGAAATAAATTGAGTTGATTTATGGCCACCGCTTTATTTATTTTCTTTCAAAATGTTAAACTTAATATTAATAGAAAATAAGTACCAAGCCTTAAATTAAAAAGTTAAACACAAACCATATGTCAAGTGATTTGATCCTCGTTCGGATCTGTTTCAAGTTTACCCATTGCACTTCAAGCAATGTTAATATCAGCGGTACTTTGACATTATTAATCAAAAAGGGTCGAAATAGAATGTAACATTGAAGTTATTTATAAAATACTTTAATACATTGTATATAAAAAGTGCATCAAAATTTATGTCACACATTTGTAATAAACTTATTCTATAACTTTTTTTTAATAATGTATTAAAATTTTGATATTTTTTAATAATTGTATAATAAAACATATTATATTGCAGATATGCTACTATAAAATATAATAGTGGTTCTCGTGGAAGAAAGCCTGATTACGATCTTTTGCTTTTTACGAAAAGATGAATGACGTCAGCTGGAAACTATATACCTTCATAATAATATTATCCCTGAACTCACGGGATGATGGCGTGTTAAGAGACATCCCCAAAAGGATCGATGGCGCATCTCTTCGCGCGTCCAATCAAAGGAGACCACTACGTGACGTACATTTTCGTGCGTAGTGCACACATATACCCACAAACAAACTCATTTCTATGGAAAACTTGTACACGCTTATTTTTCCGTCATAAAATATCTCATTTAACTTTGGTTGTAAGATAATCAAATATTTTTCTTTTAAAGTACGAAACTTTTTTGTAGACTGAAAAAAAGTAATTTAGTAAAGAAAAAAAATTTGGAAATTTAATTTTGAACGTGTTTTTTAAAAAGATATTTTGTTTTGAATAAAATATATTGACATTAAGAATGAAGCGGTCTCATGACACTGCAAAACACTCCTACGCGTAATAGAATGTCTATATTTATATTGGCGAGAAAACGAGATGTAAAAGTTTTATTTCATTCAAGTTTTTGCACGTGATAGTGCATGAGTGTGTATTAATACATTTTAAAAACGAATTATGTTTCTAACAAATTTAATGAAATTAAACAAGTTTTAGCGAAAATTAGGTCGTGCAGATATGAAATTTGATCTTATGTCTACAGTAAATCAATTTCTTATTAATGTTATCAGCACGATATAATTTGATCAATTTATAATTTGAAAGTTGATGTAAAATTATGAGATGAAATTATCCATACAGTTGCACGAATTTAGGAAATGCATCGCATTTTCTCGTGTGTTTAAAGTCAAGCATAACAAACAGAGAGTCTGATGCAATATTTTGAGCACCTTTACTTTAAATATAATTTCATCTTATTTCGGCTATTGACAAGATTAGCAATAAAATATTACACAAGAAAATTAAATTAATAGTGATAAAAAATAAATAAATCAAACTCATCGTTTGAGTTCGAATTGTAAAATATCATATAATATAATTCAGAAAAATGTACTTTAATTGCGAATGATTTTTTACATTTTAAAAAAACATATGGTTCTAAGATTCCCATTAATGACAGCTAGTAATTTAATGTTGCAAATATATCTTAAAAATAGAATGTATTTTTTTTTTTGCAAATCTTGTTGCATCGTCTCCTGTAAGACAAAACATCGCAAGTTGTTTCGTGACAGTTTATGTGCGCGCACAGAAGCGGGTTTGTTTTTTAATAGAAAATTTCCACTACCGACCACCGGCCAGACAGTGCTGCGCACGCGAACGACAAAGATACACCGTGACGTAGACCGGGTCTGCTTCGGTTGCTTCTCACAATTCCCATGATATTAGTTTATTTGAATCTCTGGTCCTAAAGCACGCACTTCTCTCTCCTCATCGTTTTTCCTTTCTTCCTCAGTTTTTTCTAAAAAATCAATAAGTGCGTAATAAAACTTTCTTGAAAAAAAAAAACATAAAAAAGTTTGTTATGGTGAATAAAAATAATACGGAGAAACTCTGACGAAAAAAATAGAGCTAAAAATGATTTAAAAGTTGTGACATGTTTGTGTCAAAGTTGACTGAATATTTTGCCGCAAACTGATACACAAGTGAATTTGCAAACGTGAAAAGATATTAGCTTATTAAAGACATGCCGAGTGCGAATGCTAAAAGTAAGCTTTTTTTCTGACTGATTGTAATTCAATTTTATTCACATGCAGAATTCATCATCCATTTATTTTCTTGTGACGTTCGTGTCAGCTTTCATCCGGCAGACTGTATATCTTTTTGCAATTTCTTTGGTAAAAATACAAGCTGACCTTGAAATGTCTCTCTGCTCCGAAATAAAACACAATTTACATTTCGGAGCAGTTTGCTTGATTCTTGAAAAATCTTCTTAACTTTGACGTCAAAAGAATTCTGTTTTACCCTGAACATTTCAAAAACTTGTTTCGCGCGCTTTTCATTGAGTTTTATATAATGAGTTTGAGCTAAATTTAAAGTTATGTTCGAGTTCAATGATAACAGTTCATTTTAAATTGATGAAATCCAAAGGCACTTTAACTTTTGCATAAAATCATTTCCAACATTTTGTTCAACTTAATTGAATTAGAAAGTTCCTTTTTTAAACGAGAAAACTTTTTTATTTTTAATAAATCGATAATTGATTGGAAATAACGTTATTTTTATCATAAAAATTGAAACTTTTATTCTAAACAATTTTATTTTAGATGCAAATAAAATTGAAATATTTTGATGATACTTTTTTTACAGGTGAACCTCAGGGTTCAGAATGCATTTCTATACGATATGTAATGGCAATAATGGGTTCGATAGCAATGGCTATTCTTTACGGGTTCAAAGTGAACGTAAGCATAGCCATTGTGTCAATGGTGAACCACACTGCTGTAAGACTGAGTAATCAAAAACATTTAGAAGCACCAAAAATTGTTGAAGTGGATGAAAGTGTCTGCCAACATGCTGATCTTTCTCAGTACAGTTCCCACACTTCTCAGGTACAATCATCTGAAATAAACAATAAAAATTTTACTCCAAAATTCCATTAAATAATATTAACTATCAAGTTAATAAAAAAATTAGATTATATTTGCCAATTTTCCCCAGTAGATTGCACTACCACATGCTTATCTGTCGAATGGAATGGTGTTGTGAATTATTTACATGTATCGATGCAATTTTACCCCGAAAGTGGGATAGACAGAGATATCCTACAACGTACAAAGTAGAATGATACTTTTTTATCCATAAAAAATATATAGTTAACAAAATAAACTTCTTTAAAAAGTGTATAACTTAATTGATGATCTGTTTTATCTTTAGACAATAAATTCAATGAGCCAAAATTAATTATTCACAAACCCAGCATTAGAATTCAAATAATAATAATAATAATATTTGCATGGAAAATTGATTTATCACTGACAATTAATTCCAGATTCTTTAATGATCAAAGTCCGTCAAATTCAAAATTGCATAATTAATAACTGCGATTATAAAATCAATTTACAAGAATGTAATAATTAATATAAAAGTTAATAAACCAAACGACAGTTTTATAACTTGAAATAAAAGTGATGAAACAGTGACGGTAGATAAATCAATATATACAAACTTGATGGCATGCGTAAAAAGAACTTCTATTTCTATGGATGTGTATCCAAAAATTAATCAAACTCAATTCATTAATATGTTTGAGTAATAAAAGTATTACCCGCTACGTAATTTAAGAAATAACTTCTAAATGTTTGTAATAAAATTGTAATCTAGTTTTTATTTTACTTCTTTTAAATTAGTACAATAAAAACTTTTATCTATAAAATTTCAATCTAAAGGATGGTCCATTTGAATGGAACGAGCCCCTCCAAGGTCTGATCCTTTCCTCGTACTTCTGGGGATATTTAGTGTCATTATTACCCGGAGGCCGAATGTCCGAATTGCTTTCAGCCAAATGGGTGATGTGCGGGTCAGTTCTTTTGAATATAATAGCTTCCTTATTAACGCCCATTGCCGCAAACATGCATTACTCGTACTTCATTGCTGTAAGAGTGATTCAAGGAATCGGTGGAGTAAGTTAATTTTACTAGCTTTAACGTGATTCTAATTGAATACAAAAATTGTTAACACTCTGCAATGTTTAGGGTGTTTCCTTCCCTGCGATGCATGTCATGGTCGCAAAGTGGTCGCCTCCAAATGAGAGAAGTGTTTTGGCTTCTATAATTTATGCCGGTAAAATTAAAATTTTGTTGTTCAGCTAAAACGCATTATTAAAATATGCTTAATTATGTTTATAAAGTTTTGATTACTTCTTTTTTGTTATATATTTTTTCACTTAAAGTTAGATTGGTTTATATGGACGAGATAGCGCAAGTAGTAAAATGTCAAGCAATATAATTTCATAATAATTTATTTTATTATTTTCTTTATTGTTGTAATAAAAAGCTAAAATGGTAATTCTGAAAGATTAAAGAATTTTTGAGAAATTAAATTTTTGTGATTGTTTTGTTTATTTTAACAATATTGTCTATTAATGTTATGAAATTTTCATTTTTTTGTGGATTTTTATAAGATAATTATTTGATTTACAATCTTCTGTTTTATTTTTATCGAATTAGATAAATTATTACAATTATTTTATATATAAAATAAAAACGTTGATTTAAATAATATTTTTGTTATTTTGTAGACATTACAAAATTAGACGCACCTTATTAATACGTCTCTTCAAGCTAGCCCTACCTTAACATGTTTCAACTTTTTGTAGTTTTCTTTTTAAATTTTTTAATTTTGGCATTTGTTTCTAGGAACTGCTTTGGGAACAGTCATATCTATACTTCTGTCAGGATTGATAGCTGCGAATCTCGGTTGGATCTGGGTGTTCTACATCGAAGGACTTTTGAGTCTGATTTGGGTGATTGGTTGGATTTTAATTGCCGATTCTCCTGAAGAACAAGAAATTTTGATTTCGGAGCAAGAAAGAGATTATATAATGTCGTCTTTAGGACAGAGCAAAAGTCATTCTCATTCGACAGTAATTAATCAAATCAATAATGTTTTTTAAACCGAAATACTCAAAAAAAGTATTTGATTTATACTTTTTTCTAATTACAGAAAGCATCAGTACCGTGGAAATATTTACTCAAATCGCCTCCTTTCTATGCAATCCTCGTAGCCCATTTTTGCAATAACTTTGGATGGTACATGCTTCTCATAGAACTTCCCACTTTCATGAACCAAATATTGAAATTCGACTTAAATTCAGTAAGTGAACTTAGTAACAATAATCGTTGCGAAATTATTTATTTATTTTTTTTTGCATTTTTAGATAAGCACTCAAATTGTATTGTTACTTAAAAGGTTCAATTAAAATTATTAAACTGTAAATAAATTATTTTTTTTAGAACGCAGGACTCTCTGCCATGCCTTTCTTCTGTATGTGGATATTTACGATGGCTTTAAGTAAAATTCTCGCCATAATGCAGGAAAGAAATTGGATTTCAGTAACTGTTTCCAGAAAAGTTGGAACTTTAATAGGTAAGTAACACTAAATTTGAACAAAAGGTCATATAAATTTAACTTGTATTAAAATTTCAACAGCATCTCTCGTGCCAATGTTTTGCTTGCTCGGAGTTTCCTACGTCGGTTGCAATCGTTTTCTGGCAGTGATTCTCATGACAATCGGAGTCACTTGCATCGGAGGAATGTACAGCGGCTTTCTGGCCAACCATATCGACATTGCTCCAAATTTTGCCGGCACTCTCGTCGCAATTACAAACACATTTGCAACAATTCCGGGTTTCGTGGTACCAATTTTCGTCGGCAGACTCACTCATAGAAACGTAAATCTAGTTATTTACAATTATCATTTATTATTTAAAAAATATTGTACACTTAAAAATTTGAATTCATATTTTACAGCAAACCATCGAGGCTTGGCGAGTGATATTTTTCTGTACAGTCGGATTATACATCATTGAGATCTTCGTGTACTCGATGTTTGGAACAGGCGAGGAACAGCCGTGGAACAAAATCAAGCAGACCCACAGCGAGGAGGATCCGGACGAGCAAGTTCCTTTGAAAGAAAACAAAGCGAAATAATTTGACTTGAACAATTGTGATAAAATACAAAATAATTTTATTTTATATACTTGTAAAGTTGAATCAAATTTTGATGTGACTGGTTTTATAGTTATCTAACATTGAAATCTCGATCGTTTTATAATTCTGAACAAATAGCTGTAAATAACTGTACTTATTCTCTTTTCAAAAGTAATCCAAAAGTAATGTTGTACTTAGTTATTCTTAGTTAAATTCAAATTTTTAAATACACATTTTCAATCAACTGATAGATATATATAGAACCCATTTAAAATTGCAATTATTTTGTTATACTTAAATTTCATTGGCTTTCAAAACAATTTCTTCGTTAAAATCACGAATTTAACGTTCGACAATAAAAAAAGAGCATTTTACGTCACTGTTTTTGGTATTTTTCACGCAAATAGTATTTTGATTTTCGATAATTTATTATATTAAGACATTCTGTATGTCTCGAAAAAATTGAGCTGTCAAATAAAACTGAATGTTTTCGTGTCTCTTGACAAATAATCGATTAATCGTACCTACTATCGTATTCGTTGAATTTTGCAAAAGTACATTGGACCCCAGTTGTTACTCATTGTTGGTATCACGAGATGACCGTACGTGCTGTCAAATAATTTGAAAAAATATCCTAAAGGTTTGATGGCCTCACTCATGTCTCTGCGAAAGAAAAAGCGATATTAAATTTGATATTAAAATCGATATTGAAATGTTGTTAGCAACACTCACTTCACCACCAATTGGGAATCCGTTTCTTCCCAAACTTTTTTTAGTGCCACTTTTACGACACCTTCGTTTTGAATCGGACTGAGACTGCAAGTTGAGTATACTACTGTTCCACCAGGTGCAATTAACTTTAAAGCATTTCTGAGAAAGAAATAAATATAAGTATTTTATTACTACACGTAAAAAAAAAACTGCAAATTTATGTAAAAAGATTCTTGTAATAACTACACTCTTCTTGATAAGAATCAATGTATAAAAGAAAGACTTTCGTATTTGTAAAAAATCATGTAACATATAATTACACTAAAATTTCAGCTTGCAATTCTGGCAGAAGTAATCTCTCCTTCACATTGTCCGGATGAAAATAAGTGTTTTCATCACCATGCAAAGCATGTCTGTCAGTCGTACATGGAACATCAACCAAAATCTGAAAATAAAATACGAAATTGATGTAATTTAGTTGACATTATTTTGTACTTAACTCGTAACTCTTTGATTTACTTATAATGTAACATTATACAAAACGATTTACTTTGTTATAAATGTCTTTGTCCTGAATAAACCTAGCATCGGATTTTGTCACAAAAAGTCTTTCCTTCCACTCTCCCATATCTGAAAGATATTCAGCAAAAACATTTTTTATTCTATTGATTCGCGGACCAATGTCGTTGGCTACGAGTACTTTTGGCATCAGAGTCTGCAATATGGCCAGGGATTTGCCACCAGGTGCTGCACACATGTCCAACACTGCGTCACCAGGTTGCAGGTCCAAAGCGAGAACTGGTAGTACTGACGTGCCATCAAATAAATAATAATCTAAAATAATTCGTACAAAAATTAACAATAAAATAATTTTGTTTCTCTACAAAGTAAAATAATAATTTATACCTGAAATATTAGCCGGTCCTTTTCTGGGATTTGCAAATTTGCAGTCGCTATTTTTCTCAAACGCATACATCTGCAGGTATTTAGGAAAGTTTAACACATTTTCTTTGGCAACAGATATTTCAAAATTGTCCCCTTTCCTGTAAAAATTATAGTGGTCTGACTCTAAAATGTAGTCCTCTAAGCCTGAAAAAGTTTAAAAAATTATTTTAATACTTTTTTCTTTTAATCAATTCAATAAATATTGTGCGACCATGAGGAACTAAAGATAAAAAGTAACTTTTTGTAGATTTTTGCAATCTAAAAATTTGACTGTATACCTTTTATTTTTGATGGAGGAATAAATTCGAACAAAGCCGAAGCTGACAGTCCCGTAGAAGCCTCTATAATTCGTTCTGTCGCTATTGCTTCTTCTTTATTTTGTTCTATTGACTTCAGCTCCACTGGTATCATTTTGTTTTCCTCGTTAACATTAAACAAGCCATAATCATCATCATCTTCTGGAAGTGGGGGCTTATTTTTTTTCTCAGCTTCTTTTGTGTTTAATTTTTTGTCAAATACATTCGTACCTTCCGGGTATATAGATTTAATTTCACTCATTTCCACTTGCTCCACTATTTGTTCTATTTTATTTGCGGATTGTACTTTTTCCTTGGGCTTTCGTTTGTCTTCGTATTCTTTCAATTGTTGCTTTCTTAATTCGTACATGACTTTTATGTCTAACGCACCAGAATTCTACAAAACATGCATTTATTATTTTTAAACTGAATACTTAGTATGTAATATTAAAAAAAGAAAAAAAAAAAAAAAAATTACCTGCAGCTGAATTCCAACATCCTCAGAACCACTGAAATTATTTACAATAGCTATGTATTTGTGTGGTTTTGTCAGCAAGGCAGTTCTGATGTTTTCCCATTTGCCTTCGTAAACTGATTTATAAAAGTCATCGAAATGTTCCAAGGCTTTATCTCTGGGTTTAATTTTCTTTGCAATTACTGACTGTAAATTAAAATAAAAAATAAACAAGATTGAAAAAAAAACATTTTTTGACAAGTACTTACCCAGTGGTGGTCTGGATTTTTGTATCTAACTTGTATGTGAAAAAGGTTGAGTTTGCTCAAATTATTAAAAATTTGCCTCATTGTTATTGTTTTGAATTTAAATCTCCTTTGCTCCAAAATAAAAATACACACCGGTGAATTTAGGTTATGTTCAGTAAAATTCACTCTTTTGATTTCAAAAACCAAACTTATTTACATTGTATTTTTATATCCAAAAAATCAAAATAAATTTAAAAAACAAATCCTAACCTCAAATTTAAATTTTCATTCACAGTGATTGTCAACTTGTGAAACCAACAATAACTAAAATATTATTACTAATCAAAAATATATATATATATATTTAATTTTAACATTAAAAAGCAACTATAAACAATCGTTTTAAACAATTAATTCCGTGACATTAGCTTCAAATACGTTTCAATAACAAAAACATTGGCAGCACTGTATTTCGCAGCAGGGTTAGCTCAGCTGATGCGGCTGGAGTGCTCGTCAAGTTTGAGCACAGGACGATTCGTTGAAAGGTTAATAGCAAAGCTAATATTTTTTACAATTAAAAATATATTTATTTATTTGAAAAACATTTTTCAAGTCACAACCTAACCTCACTTTTGTACTGTATCCCTAATTAGATTAGTACTTTAAGTCAGGTTAAATTTATTATATAACAGGATTGTTTGACAATTTGGCGGTCCAGATGCTGCGAGTGCCGTTAACGAGAGCTCTGTCGGGTGGCAGGCTGGGGGTGGCTGGCCTGCACACAACCCAGGCGAAATTGCAAGCGGCCGACGACCTCGTCGAGGTGTTCATCGACGACAAACCTGTTTACGTTCCGCCTGGAACCACCGTGCTCCAGGTAAAAAAACCAATTTTACACAACATTCTGCAACAATATATAGATATATGTATCACTGTTGATCAATATTTACAAATATATCATGCTTATATTGCGATTCAAAAATTGTGTCGACTTTTTCACACGCAACATTGTGTTTCTATATCAAAAATTGTATTTTTATATTCGCTGTTTGTTTATACGTATTTTGTTTATTTATATATTGAACTTTAATTGCACAGGCTGCTGCAAAAGCTGGTGTCGAAATACCCCGATTTTGTTATCATGAACGTTTGGCAGTTGCTGGCAATTGCAGAATGTGTCTGGTGGAAATTGAAAAACAGATGAAGGTAATTTTTGTAATTTAACAAAGTTTCGCTTTTTTTCCTTTTTTTTTTTTTTTTTTTAATTTT
>JABFPM010002915.1:0-15448 GCA_022817325.1 Idris sp. 1 HC-2018
GTGGTATCAAAATTCAGTAACGTCTGGCTATGTATTTTGTTTAACCACTTTATTTAATTTATTTTAATCTAAAAATATTTATTTATGTATTAAATTTAAAAATTATTAGAAGAAAATGTAAACATTAGTGCAATATTATTTGAGAGATTCAGCAGGGTATCTTAATTAAAGTTTTTTTCAATTAGTTTACACACATATAACGTTTAAATATTTGACAGACCACCATTTTGAATATCCAAATTGAGGCGAGCTATTTTCGACTAGCCTAACATTGTAAACATAACCTAAATGAACGTGTCGAATGACAGTATGTGACAGAGCAAACAAAGCCTATTATAAGGGTTAGCTGGGATTGTTATACATCTCTTCCTACTTTAAATCAGAGGTGTTTATAAAGAGCGTGACTCTGCTGCTTTCTAAACGTATTAATTGAGCAAATAAAATTGCAGTTATTTAATTTATTTTTACATTTATCCCTTTGCAAATTATCCATTTAAAAATGCAGTAAACTTCCGAATTTTCAACAAAAATAATTAATGTACAATTTTGTTTTTAACAAAAGCTCATTTTTTATCACTCGAATAAAATTGTCAGTAGTACAAACCTACGAAGTGTCAGACCTTATAAAATGGAACATATTTGCATTTTTGCAGGAGTTATTCAGCTGAAAACATTAACAAATCTCAGTTTCACGCCATTATGAGAGTTTATAATATCAAACTGTTTTGCAAATTGCATCGTACAGGAGAGTGCGCGGTCTTGAAAAAGAAATAATTGATGTTGGTGTATCACTTTTTTTTCGTCATTGTCATGCAACAAGATTAAAATGTAATTTAAACTTTATTTCACTCGTTACGTGATACTACTTCGCAAAACTCGATTACTCGGATGAAGTGGTGCACACGTTGACTACAATGCACGTTCAATTATATGCATTATGTAAACATACAAAGCTGTTTATACAATCTTCATTTCTGCACAAGCTTAAAGTCGTTTTAATTACAATTGGGCATAATCTTGCGATTTGGGACATTATTTTGTGTTACCGCAAAATGTACAACAGTTGATCACTCTATGCAAAGTGTTCTAGCAAACAGTTTTAAAAGTTAAAGAAAAATCTTCAAAGTTGAAGAGAAATCTCAAAAGTTAAAGGTAAATCTTACAAACAAAATACTTTTTTAGAAATATTTCATTTAAATTACTTTTTTGTATGCATTAACTGTTACTTTGAAAAATTATTCATCTGTAAAAACGTAATCTTAGAATATTTTTGACAGAAGGAAAAAAATTAAAAATGCTCTTGCATTATGTTAAATAATAGCCAAGGATTCTGTTTAAAATTAATAGTAATTGCTGAGAATTTGCTTTCTTGAGTTGCGCACAATAAAGCTCCCACATAATTCCATCAGTTTATAATTTAAAGTAAAAAATATCTTGTTGAAAGTTTCTGCCGGGAGTAATGTACAACACGTAGGAAACGAGAGTGGCGCGTTGATTTATTATTACAATTTGTGATCGCTGACAGAGTACAATTATTGTGCGCGAATACCTATTTTTTCTTTCTTTTTTCGAAAAGCTGCACGCACGTATAACAAATGCATAAACAGAGCAGTTAGAAGGCAGCATTCGATATTTCATTCTGAGAACTGATATGGAAATGTCACCCTACACTTTGTACCTTTATCCTGACGCTAATCGAAAAAACATTTTCCTTGCACCAAAGCGAGCTTTGATCATAATTAAACGTTTTTCTTTGACGAACGTTGTCATAATTAAGAGTTAAAATATAACGCTAATTTGCAAAGTCAACCAATAATTTTGTATTAGTCTGTTTATGACGAGAGGAATGCGACGTGGATAAAAAAACTCTTGACAGAAAAAAAACATATAAATAAACAAATTCAAAATCCGCAAAAGATTCAAATCTTTTCTCATCTGTTTAGCGATTCGTGTACGCGCATAATGCAACTCGTAATTTGCTTCTTATCTTATACAGAGCGTTATCTTCGTCAAGGATTTAACGATCTTTATTTCTAAGAGAAGAAAAGGAAAAAATACGCGCAAAGATAATACCCAAAGAAACTGTTGACCGTCGCGCTTAAGTACACTCGTGTAATAAATACAACTTATATCAACTTATTCTTGCTCATCTTTTTTTTTATTTATTTCACTTTTTACTAAATGAAAATTAAATCCTGTCGAAAGATTAATTCATTATTAATCTACTGCGTTTTTGGTGAAGCGATGTAAAAGTTCATCTTCAATTAATGTATTGCATTTAAAAGCTTCTTAAAGTGCTAATTCAAGTCATTCATTTTTTTCTTATGTTTAATAAACATAATTGAAATCAGTTCAAGGGTACTTTTGCAGCAAATTAAAAGTCTTCCATCACGTTTTTTTTCATAAGTATCTTGCACTAAAACATTTGCAGTTAAAAAGTTAGGCTAATTGCACGGTTTATTGCAACAACTTGATTTTGTTGAATTAGAAACATTAAGTGCAATATTACTCATAAAGTTTAATAGATATTATAAGCGTTCAAGCAAAGTTGGAAACTTATTTCGAAAGATAAAAAGAAACTGCTATCTGGGTTATTTTGCATTTTTATTGCCAATTTATTTTTATTTTATTTTTTGATTGTTACATATGGTCTTTACAAATTTTTGACTAACAAAATCATGGCAATCGGTTGAGCATAAATTAATGAAAACAATAAGTTGATTTCATTGTTAGACAGAAAAGTTAAACAGAAGTGTATAAAAGCAGGGAATTACTCAATTATCTACTCGGCCGGTGTTGCCCTCAATATTTTGTCCGCTGTCTTTCTCTGTCCACCCTTGTGACGAGAGACTCATTTGTCTGAGCTTAGCGCCCTTGTCATGTCCCCTCTCTTCTCCGTCACAGCCAGCTACACACGACACTTATCCTGCCAGTAGGCAGCTCACCTCAAGCGACTCTGCTCATCTCTCTCAAATCAACCATCAACGTCTCTCTCAATTATTCTTCGTCTTTGCTTGTGCTTTATTCTTGTTGCTTTATGCTCCCATTCATTGTCAGCTCTGCTACAGCCATGTACTCTAAAATATACTTGACGAATGAAATGAATACCGACATCAAAATTGCATTATAAGAAAGGCTTACGTCACGGAGAATTAATTTCCTGATATTATATCACTTGTTTGATTGCTTTTTTTATTATAATGCTCCAAATTTAATTGGTTTATTTTAGATTTTAATTTTTTGATAAATAATTAGAAGAACTTTTTTTTCAAAATTTTGATTTTCTGGAAAAAGATTTTGTTGAAAATATTTATGTTTAGTCGTGAATTTTTATTCACAGTTAAAAGCAATACTTTTTCTGCAAAATTATTAAATTAACTCAGCGAGATAATGTGTTTTGTGTAACTTTTAACGTAATTATAAAAACATGTTTATATTCACGAAAGAAGTAGGTGGCATTTGTATAAACTAGGAAATATATTCGAAAAACATGTTGAATAAGAATTAAAAATAAATTCAACCTCTATTACTCTAGTTAATTAACCAAAAAATTAGATGAAATATTTTGCTATCGCCGTAGAACTTGGCTTCTTTTGCTTCTCGTAAATTGCAATTAGAATAATAAAAGAAGAAAAAGAGGTAGAAGAAAAAAAACTTAAATTTTTAAATTCCCATATTAGAAGAAAAAAAATTGTTGAACGAATTGTTTTACGATATACCAAGGTGCTGCAGTTTTATGATTAAATAATTTTCATCACTTTTTTTTCTGCGAATGTTCTTTTGGTATTTGCTTCGCTTCAAATTAGAGCTCGATACTTAATATTTTATAAACGAAAAAAAAATTAATGAAAAACTTTATTTAGATAATATTTGATTTAAATAAAATTTATTCAGTCTTCTAATTATTTTATTTGATATGATTTTGTATTTCAAATTTTTTTTAACGATGTAGTTAAATTCAAATTCTTTTAATGAAATAAATTTTTCTTTGAGTTTAGATAAACTGACATTTAATATGTAGCTTTAAGTGTTTTTACTGATTTTGAATCATATTCTGCTGTTAAATAAATTTTGACGATAGACTAAACAAATAAGCTACATTGGTTTGACAGTGAACTTCAATAGATATGCAAGATATTGTAAATATTTGTTGCACGTGTTTTTATCGAAATAACATTGAAGCTGAAATTAAAAATATCTGCAATAAAAATGCCAGAATTCAAGAAATATTTATTAAAACAAAACAATGCTCTGCTCTTTGAGTAACATTTAAAATCTTAATTTATAATTTTTACAAAACAGAAATTGTATACTTTTATTTTCTATATTTTCTACAATGTACCTATATTTTACATTAAATGGTGACCGAGTTTTTTTTCGTAAATGTAACATATACATTTATAAATGTTAGGTACATTTGGAAATGTTATAAAGTTTAAATTTTTAATATTACAGAGCAATTAAAATTCATATTAAAATAAATTGTGACAAATTACAACGAAAGAAACGTAGTAATCGAGTCAGCAAAAGTCTCCATTAATTTTTTTTCTTATTATTGCAACAGTTTGTCTACCACTGAGCAAAACTGTGATTCACGTGTACATGGCAAAAGTTCGTTAAAAGCACATCTCAAGATATGTCTTGTGCTACTTCTCAGATTGTGTCCTAACTAGCACGTCTGTCGCGGACCAAATTGAAAGTGAAGCTTACAAGTGGCACTCGCATTATTACAAATAACATTTTTGTTCTGCAAATAGCTCCTTCCGACACACGTTTTTGACATGACTTTATCTTGGATATCAAAGTTTTCAAAGGAAAAATTTCTTTATATATATATAAATGCTTTTATAATCGAATTAAGATTATGTTTTAATAAAAGTAAATTTTCCATTGATGTCAAATAAAATTTTAACAATTTTCTCATGTAAATTCAAAGTCAGATATTTAACCAGATCTTTTCTGCGATCAAAAACTAATAGTAGTCGTTTAATTAACTTTTTACTGACCCAGATTCAAATTTGCTTTTGTGTCCCTTTTACCTGGATGGTAATTTTGATTTCATTTTCAACTTTTCCTTTTCAAGTCAAAAACTTTTAATATTTGGTTTGATTGCTTGTTTTTTCTTACACGAAAAACATTTTTAAAGCTTTTTACTTTTTTTTGTACAAATTTTCAATAAAGTGAAAATTAAATTTGTCTTTTACTTACTTTTGACATCTGTATTTTCATGTTTGATTGCAACAATTATCAATTTTTCTATTAAAATTTTTAATTGTTTTTCCATTTCAATTAGTTTATATTTTTTTGCGAATCAATGTTGCATTCAAAGTTCATTTTCGAATTTTTCGTTCCAATTGTTTAATATAAATTTGAGTCGAATTAATTTCGATTTATTTGTCATTATTTTTCTTCTTTTTTTCAATCAAATAAATATTTCATCAAACATGTCAACTGACAGGTCGCTAAAAAACAGATAATCAGTCTTTTTTTGGAGTTCATAGCGATTTTAATACGACAAATTGTTGTGAGCAATTCATTGTGAGAAACGTCTTACTTTTATACTCGATTTCTTTCTCTTGTCAAGATTCCTCATTAAAATCTTTTCCAATTGATTTCATTTGAATGGCACATTTTAATGCGGTGAGATCTCTTGGTATCTTTTGCAGAAGGCATTATTTGAGAAAAGTATTCGTCTCTTTTGCTCTGCTTGTGGTTTGCCTTTCAAGTTGAATCTCCAGAGAACTTCAATATGTCGATAGATCGCCATTCGGACATCTTGCAAAAGGATCAGACACAAGAAGTAAATGGCAAATAATCTCACACATGGATATATAAAGCAATGTAAGATGCGATCAAAGTAAATGTAAAATTAAATTACGAGAGCTTTTTAATTTTAATTTGTTTCCTCATTCATTTAATTTTATTTCAGTAAATTTTCTTATTTATTCAGGCAAATTGAAGAAAAAACGTGTTATTTAAATAAATTTCATTTGATTATAAATGCTAAAAATACAATGTTAAAATTTAAAAAAGAGATATACAATTTGTGCGTTTTATTATTTAATCAATGCAGAAAACATCGAAAGAATGTCGACTCGCGGTACTATTCCTTTTTCTGATTTACAAGACAAATTGGAAAAGGAATTTCTTTAATATTTCACTATAGCAAGAGAAAGCTTGGAACAATTTTTTTAGATCGTTATATGCTCAAAAATGCAAATTCCGAAGGTAAAAGACACTGAGAATAATAATAATAATATTTATTTAATTTTCAACGTATATATATTTCAACTATGAATATAAATTAATAGCTTGTACTGTGGTGCTTTTTTGTTCTTTTAAAAAAAGACAAAAAAATCAGTTATGTTGTAATATATACATATATATATATTTCTTATACCCTGTGAATTCTTTATGGTATCAATATTTCGATATTGCATCGTGAATTTTATTTCTTCTATGAACTTATCTATTATCTACATTCATACCCAGAGAAAGATAGCAGTTATATTACAATTTCGATCCTTTTTTTAATACCTTTAACATTGCTACAGAACTGTATTACATTCACGAAAATTTATCGGCATTGTTATTATTCGCAAATGAAAACTGTTTAGATTATTTATGACGTTATTATCTGACAGCTTTATTATCAGATTTTATTTTCTCTTGTTTTCTTCTACTAACCTATTAAATCAAGGTAACATTTTTGTTGTTGTCTGCTTTCAAGAGTAAGTTATTTTTTATTCTTTTCAAAATTTAATTATTAAAAAGATATTTTAAAGTTTATGCTTTAAATATTGATCAAACTATTTTGCAAACAATGTTTTTCAACGAGAAAATTGCCGGTTGTTTTTTTAAAAATAGTATTAACTGAAATAGTCTATTAGCAATAACTTTTTTGTTCAAATCACGAAGAAAATAAATAGAAAAAACGTAGCACCATCAACGTGGTAGAAACAAAGGCATCGACGGAGGAACGATGAGCTTACGTTTCCACGAACGATCTACTTGACCGTTCTAAACACCTGCGATCGTTTTGCCTCAAGGGTGCAATAATTTTGCCTTTTATTGTTATTATTATTATGATAACTTTGTTGTTTCTTCTCCTTCATTTTCACGGCAAATGAAAACAAAGAAGAAATAGCAACTACGATTATGTACAATTTCTCATAGAGGTGCACACGAGAGTTGATAATCACAGTTGCAGTCAATAATCTTTTTTCCCCAAAAAAAATTATAGAAAGAATACAGATAAATTTACTCGGAACTTTTTCAAAGTTATTATCAGAGAAAAAATTGCATGAATCGAGACGTTCATCATCGCACTTTCATTCTAACTTTGATAAACGAGCTGGGCCGTTATTTAAATGTTTTTCAATTTTAATCTCTTTAGGCGCAAAAAGGTGCATTGGTCTGTGTAAAAAGGAATTGATGGAGAGATGGTTTCTTAGGTTTACTTTTAATGTACTGACTTTTGGCACTGAAAAAGCAAGTTTTGATGGATATCGTGTAAAATTGTGAAATTATATAATGAATGTATTTTCACTGAAAAATATATCACAATCTAAATTGAATTCCTTGAATATAGAATTTTGCTGAACTTCATGACTTTAAATTTAAATTAATATTGCTGAAAAATTTTGTTTAAACTAGATGAATACTGTGTACAAATTTGTAATTTAAATTAGTTTATTTATTTTATGTAAAATCATAGAATATATTCCGTGCGATTTGTTTTCGGTATATATTCTGTATTTTTACGCCAAGTTTGTTTGAGGGTAGTTAAATTAATTTTTGATGATTATGATTCATATTTAATTAATAAAGACTGTAAAAATTGAATTTCAAAATTAATAAAACATTTTGATGGATTAAAAAAATGTTAGTAAATGACATCATCAGCAATGCTTTCCCAAATGCAGATTAATTATCTTTAACAAAGTTCGACAAGTTCATCACACTCAACACATAAGACAAGTTGAGCCTTCAGCGCATATCTTGTCTCAAGAACACTGTATCTCAAAACTTTCATCCTTAACAAAGTTTAACACATTATTTCATGAAGAAGCACATTTTTATCAAGCCATCGAAAATGATTGCATCCCGAGTGGCTGACTAAATCTCGTTTCGCATCACTAGTTTCTTCTTAGCATTACTTTCCCTGTTAAAAAAACATGCTTTAGACAAACAATTTAGCACGATGCAAGAAAAAAAAATTATATACGACACCGGAAGTTACAAAAATCAGGCAAAATATTTGTATACAATGAACAGTCTTTTCGTAAAAAAAAAATATATTTCCGAGGCACGAAAACTGCGACTCTGAGAGATCGAAGTTGCCAGGCTGATCCCGGAGGCGTGCGCACCCAGCTCCTGGCACGTCGATCACGTTCAAACCGGAAGCGGGATTCGCATGAATAACGTTTTTCTTCTTTGGCTAGTGACGTTGGCATCAGATATCAGAAACTGCAGCCAATATTTAGGCCAGGCAGGATCATTGAAAAAACATGGGATAGCCAGCAAAATCCTTATTTGCATTTAAGGGTACACGCACGCGGCGGATATCAACCGTTATTATCTTTAGCGTCACAAAACAAAGCCAACTTTCATATATATATTTTTTTTCTTTATTTGAATAATCCTGCGGCCGAGTATACTTTAGGATTACTTTGATCCTTTAAGTCAAGCTTGGGCCAGCCCTTCAATGCAGTGAATTAATTTGTACATTTATTTTCCTCCGCAAATTAAATTTTGAAGGCAGCCTTAATGGGATTTTAGAACGTCAGGAGAGAAATTTTTTTTTTCATTAGCTGATAATTCCTTCAAAGATATGATTCACAAACTTTGAATGGTGATACATTTAAATTAGTGTGTAATATTAAAGGCCTGGATTGTTAATTATAGTATGAATTACTAATTCGCTGTTTTCACGCGGAATTAAATTTAAACTACCTTGTTAAATAATTACTTTTCAATCATTTGGTTAAACAAGTTTTGGCAGTTTATTTCAAAAATAATTTGCAGAAAATTCAATTTAATGCGTTGTGAAATTTTTGTATTGTGTTTACTAAGTAGAATCAATTCATTTCAATTACCATTTGTTAAATAATACTGTGCATTGAATACTATTACTTCCTGTCAATTATTATTATTTATAATAATTGTTGTAAATTAATTAATGAATTGTATTTATTGTTCAATTTTTCGGAATGCAATTCTCTATTTTACAAAAGAAAAGTAACCATTTCCATTCTAATCACAGATTTCAACATTAAAAACGTAAAAGAATGTTGAAAAACAAAAAACTGTATAGAAATTGTGATATAACATTTTTTCAATAAACCACTTTTTTAATAACATATTTTTCATGAAAAATTATATAAGAAATTTTTTTAATTAAAATAAAACAATAAAAGACACATAATACTTGCTACTTTAAAGTTAAGAAAAAAACATCAAATAACTTTTAATCAGGTCAACATTTTTTACTTATGATAATAAGTGCTGAAACGCATTTTATATTGCTTCACAAGGTACTTTTTCATGCGTATGGGAAAAAATGCAAACAATTCCAAAACTTGTGCAACAAAATCTTTTAATTATGAATAATAATATGTAAAACAAATAAAATTAATGTCAAAACTTGTGACATGAAAAACACATTTTCGGCGCAAAAGAATCTCGACCTCAATTTGCCGCGTGCAATTAATGTCACACGATACGTGTGTTATAAGGCAGAGAGTTCATTGTTGTATGGAAGGAGGCGTTGAATGAACAAAAGTTATAATTTAAAGCAGTGGAGTCGCGTTGCACACAAATATATAGAACTTGAATTGAAAAAGAAGCCGACATTTGCAGCTTTTTAATTAATTATGCTCACATGCCAGTCTCAACGACGAAGCACATTTTACCCACATAACGTTGTTCATTAAAAGTCAAATCCGTTTGACTAGAGTGAGCCATCGCAAATTGCTTCACGGTCATTTCTCGGCCTTTTTATTACTCACTTAAAATTTTTCATGCGCAGAAGCCAAAATTACTTGCACTCTGATCAGTTTTAAAACAGCCCTTATTATTGTCAGTGAAAAAGTCAGCTAAATGTCAGACGTCTATCGAAATTATTTTTGCAATGGCTATGTCCTTCACAAATAATTTACTCTTTAAATTCATTCTCGTCTGTTGAATTGATGAAAAATAATCTCTCTTTTTTATAACTTTTGTTAGATAATAAATAATCAACCAGTAAATTTCAATTTATTTAAGTTAAATAATAGAAATTTATGAAACGTAGGGTAGAAAAAATGTAACTTAATTTTGTGCTTCATGAAGCGTAATTATTGGGTCGAAAATGACGTATTTGGTTAAAAGATGCTTTGCATAAGAAATAAATTAGTTTGCATTATGAATGATTCAATTAATACATAATCGTTGACTTGACGCAGACGATGTTCATTAAAAATAATATGGCCTTGAATATGCTTTTTTTATTACAAAAATACAATAATTTCACTGAGTTATAATATTATTTTTGCTCTTATTTTCTTTTTAAATGTATTTGTTGTACTTTTAAAAATAATATTATTTCACTTATTCGAGAAATATATTCGTAAAATAATTTGAATAATTTAATTTTACTTGTAAGATTGACACTTATGTAAAATTAACTTAGTTACAATTTTATTAATTTCCTCTCGTGTATTTTATAACTTAATTATGAAGCAACATATGAAACTTCGGACCAACGATTAATATTTTCAAAAAAATGTAGACAAATGTTATCCAAAATTGTTATGATAGCTGAAGCACATAAATATAGGATTATGCAATATCTCTTGGATACGCAGGAGTTAATTTCAAACAAAAATATAATTGCAAACACAACTTTGAATTCTACATCAGGGCAAAATAGAATTTCAATTTTCGAATTAAAATTTTTATATAAATCTTATTTGTCATTTTTTTTTGTGGTAAACTTGTTCGCAGTTTAATATAATAATTTAAATTAATTCCATTCTGTTTTCAATTACCTTATTAACAAGAAATTGAAATTACTTTTAATTAAAATGAAATGTAACCTCAAATCCTGTAAATGAAATTTCCTCAACTACTTTTTGCAGGAGTCAGTTTGAGCAAATAGAAAGCTATTCAACAAATTGTCACTTATTCTGACTCAGTTACCATGTGTGGAAAATTATAAATGAAATTAAACAACAAACATCGAGAAAAAAAAATAATAGTACAAACAGAAAAAAAACGAGCGAGCAAATGTCGAAGTGATATGGCTTATAATATTTTGCATGCACATTGCTGCGCGCATTTGCTTTCAGCTTCCTGTTATTTCCCTTTTCCTTCCTCGTTTTCTCGCTTTTATTTCCACTGGAGTAAATCTAATTCGTGAGACTTTTCGCTTCCAGCTAGCAGTACCGTTGACCGCGAACCGTGCCGCCAGCTAAACTTCATTTCGAATCCCGGAACCGAGAACTTTTTTTCCCCTTTTTTTCTCGTTTCTTTTATTTCCTCTTTTTTTGTCATCGTCGTTGCTTTTCCCTCGACCATATAAATCGTACGTCATTTAGGCCAAAGTGCAACCTGTGTCACCGAAAATTGTACCGAAAAGATGATAATGCCAAGGTGGATAATTTATCGAAACGCAACGAGCTATTCAGGCAAGTGCTTCTGAATGGCCGTGATGGAGAGCTGATTAGAAATTGTCGTAATACGAAGTATGTTAAAGTCCGTATCAGATATAATCAGCGAGAAAATTTCGTCGGAATGTCGGTTTAGCGCGAATCAAACTTGGCTATTTCTGATATCGAAAAAGCCTTGGGCAAGTTATTTTGTTAAGATAAAACTTTGCTCGATGGAAGTTAATAACTTCGAACAAGTCGGAGACCAAATTCCATGATTAAAATTGATTTTTTTTACTTTAACTATGTACATTGAATTAATTACTGTTAATTTTTTTCACCTTAATTCACTTTTGATGTGAAAATTTTGTTTCTGAAAAACGAAATCTTTTTTCAACACATCGTGCTATTGTCTGAATTACTACACGGCCAAAAAAGTAGGCGTTGCCTACTTTGAAAAAAAGTCTGATAATTTAGAGCGGTAGTCGTGAAATCCCTTTGGAGAAGGCGGCAAACGGCCGGCATCCAAAACAATTTTTGGCTTGTTGAAAATTGCTTTATTATGTTTTAGCGCATTGCAAAAATGTAACAGTGTGTTTTTTTACTACTGCGACAAGACAGAAACGTTTTTGTGGTATGAAAAATACACGAGAAGACAACTTTTTTTCTAATCCCGTCTGCAACACATCGAAAACGTATATCGTAAAATAATGCTGTATTTTTTACATATCATTTTTGTGGATAAGCTTTATTCAAATTAATGTCTTTCATTTTTTGTAGTTTACTGTTACAATGTTTGCCAATTTCTAACATTTATCGATAAGCACATACGTATTAATACTTTAAAATTTTTTATTGACATTTAATATACATAATAATGAAAAGTAATACATTTTTAAAAACTATTTTTTGTTTGAATAGTGTCATTTATTTTGATGCAAAATTAATTTTGTTTAAAAAAAGGGTTTTTCTTGTTGCTTATTAATTTATTTAAGTATCTTTCAATTATAATATATTTCAATTACTGAAATTGAATCAATTGTGTGCTGAAAGTGCTCTGGAATGTTTTTAATAACCAGTTTTAAAATATGAATTACACTAGAAGCCACATATATTGACTGTACCATTATTTTATGTGATGTGATAAAAAATGTTTAAAAAACATTTCTCGTATTTCATATTCAACTTGACATGAATTTTAAATTACGTGAAAATATATGTTTCTGAAAATAATTTGGTTCACAAATTATTAAATTATATTCTGTACATTTAACTGCAGATGGGTGAGTGTAAAAATAAAATTTTTCTGTTAACAGTATATCATATCAATGAAAATTTTTTACCAATAAAATAAACAGCAAGTTTATTGCAGTTCAAATAATACCGAGAAATATACATTAACAATGTAATAAAACTTTCATTGACTTTATTGTTTTTATAACAGTTAACATTTAAATTTTATATCTAAATAAAAAGATTTGATAATTAATTTTGTCAAATATGCAGTAAAAATATTAATGCATCAAGTCTTTTTTCTACATAAACATTGAATTAAATAGTAAAGATGTGAGGTATATTTTTAGTGTTGTATGTTTTGCGCAGAAAATGAAAAAATAATGTGTGGATGAGTTTTGTTTTCACAAATTGTCAAAACTTTAAAAAATATACAAATGTACATAATTTAAAAAAATACCTCTAATATAATTTTGTAATAATCATATTTTACATACTGGAAATAAATTAATTTGAACTTTTATAACATAAAATTATTTTTGAATAGAAATCTTTTTTTATTACTCCTGTTTTCTTATCACATTGACATGCCGTTGGAGTTTCCATAATCTTCCGTATTTCCCTCGAATAATTAATTCAACTTGTCCAAATTGCCGTTGAAGTTTGTCTTTACGTCTATAATGCGATAAGATATGAAAGCGTCATTATCGGTTTGCATAAACGGGCATGTTGTATGACAAATACGTACTAGTTTAGAGCTCGCAATCTGGAAGACTAAGTGCTCGACCGTTGGTCTTTTACAAATCCGGGCAGGATGCCGGGTGTACCTCTCACAAAGTCTGTAGTGAAGCTGCACCGAGATTATTGACTCTGCTAGACGGCCGCTCAGCACGCCGTTTAATCCAAAATAGTTGACCCGAGCACGTGCGCAACTTGTGGACGTGCGATCGCCTTCGTAAGCTTAAGAAGCTTACCAATTTGTTCAAATATTGTGCAGCTCTTACTCATTTAGAAAGTCATCCATTTTTTTACATTTTGCAATGAAACTTAAAATTTATAGAATTTTATTTTATGTCTGACTATTTTGTTCTTTTACTACTGATACATTTGTACAGAGTTAATTTAAAAATGAAATGTTAAAAATTGTGTATTAAAATTGATTTATTTTCAAATAACAAAACATTTCTTCTGAGTTTAAAAATAAATAACAGATTATTTTTAAATAACTGCTTATTGTTAATTATTATTTATTTTATAATATATAATGGTAGAAACAAATTGTTATTGAATAAGAGTTGTTTTTTGGCAAATATTTGATCAGTAAAATTAGGCATATAAACGCTTTGTCCAGATGCATGATTGTTTTAGCAAATACGTGAAGTTATTATCAATTTGAAGTATCACCAGTTGTTATCGTGAAAAGCGAAATATCAAATGAGTTTTTTGAAAGATGGCTTATACACACTGACGAATTATGAAATAAAAAAAAATTCAGTATTGAATTTATATAAACAAATTTATATTAATTAATTGTTATTCATGAAAATCGTTGATTATTTCTATAATGAACAAGCATCATAAATCAACTTTGCAATATAAACAAATATTTGTAATGTTATTAATTAAGTTTAATACTTTAATATTTTGATACGAAATAATGAAATTATAATTTTAATTATAATAAATGTATCATCAATTTAATCTGCAAGTAATATTTATTTTCAATTATAAAAATAATGCAAAACAAAGTGGATTATAATTATGTCATTGTACAATGAGTTTTAAAAATATAACTTTTTAAGAAATAATAATTAACACTTTGTTATTAAAACGATGACTTTCTTTTTAATTAAACACATAATATTTTTTTTCACTTACATTAACAAGTTTTAATGACGTTAATTGAAGCAAAACAGTTTTCACTTTAATGAGAAAAATCATTCACTTGGATGGTGTTAAAAATAGAAGAACACAAAATTTAGTTCATTACCTGTTATTGTGAGCGCAAAGAAAGAATAACATCAGCAAGTACAAAAGTATTGTAAAATGTGAACGAAAGCTAACGATTGCCAGCGAGTTCAAACTGAATCTTACACCGAGAAAGAGCATCTTTGCATTGGTGAAGGAGCGCCGCGGGAAATCAGTATAGTCCTTTATACTCCTTTATAACAGTAATGACTACCTCAAGCTGCATAGTTTAGTGTTTCATGTTGCAAATATCCACTCGCTACTTTGCTGCATTTTCATACATTAAGGCCCTAATTTGACAATAATCGAATAACTGGCTGATTCTCAGTAGAAACATTTCAATTAATGCTCAGAGTTGTTTTGCATTATTTATTGCCACAATTTGCTTGTAAATTATATCAATTTTCATTGATTTGAATAAAAGAATTTTTGTACAATAAAAAAAGTAATAATAATTCGTCTAAATATTTAGAGAGTGATTAACATATTGTCTGTACTTTGTCTTCTCTTAATTCACACATTCAAACGATTGGCCCGCCCTCTAATGCTTTTCAAATAGAAACACTAACACACAGATACTTTTCTAACCTTTTTCACGTATAAGAATTTGATTCGAT
>JABFPM010002917.1:0-15444 GCA_022817325.1 Idris sp. 1 HC-2018
AAAAAAATAAAGTTTCAAATATTTATATTGTAAAAATACTTACAAAAATGTGTGACAGGCTGACAAAAAAAAATTTCCCCACCCCCTCTGCCTTTTATAATTGAGCTTTCACCCGTCAATCACCACGTGAAGAAAGCTGAATCTTACATAATTAATTTAAAAAAAAAATAAAATTGATGAATTGTACGCTGAGATATTAATAAAAATGTGTGACAGGCTGAAATAATGACTAAAAGGTAGAATAAGAAGAAGAAAACGTTTCTTAATTTCATTAAAAACACGAATTTTTGGACGTCAATATCTCGGTAACCGATTGATCGATTTTAATTTTTTTTATATTCTCAGCTGAAAAATGGCAATCCGAATTGATATGTCACAATACACAAAATAACACAGAATTCTTTTTTCACAAGGGGTGAAAAACGGCATTTGTTTGTTTCCAATGAGAAGACACGGTAGCTTTACGACTTTTTCATTCTTTCAAATCGATTTTTTTGTACTTGGTCGGAGACACTACAGTGTCTCCTGATGTACATAATTATCACGTAGACTATTATAAGTCTCTGTAGTTCAAGAGTTAGAGCTCTAGCTTAACATTTTGGAGTCTCGAGTTCGAATTTCGGTCAAACCCTTCAAGTCATACGTAACCCATACATGATGATAGTCATGCATGGTCTATGCATGATTTTTTTATCCATGTATGAATCATGTAAAATTTCATACATGAAGTATCCATGCATGTTTAAGCTATGTAAACAAATCTCATGTATGGATTTTACATGAGACGCAGTTAGTCCATGTATGACAAATATACATGGACTTTACATGTACCATGCATAAGACCGGTAAATATTTTTTCATGGGTAGTTATCTAAATTCATTGAAGAATTTCATTTCGATTTTATATTTTACTAAATAAAGATGTGCATAATTATATATTAATCACTCAAAGTTTTTCCATAAATTATGGACATTGAGAATATTAAAGTTCATTGTGAAAATATAGTATAACGTCACAGATATTCATGATAAAACTAATATATAACACTAATAGTAAATTTAAAATTAATTGTTTATAATTAATTAATTGTATTAGCTCAGTTTATTTATATAAACAAATTAGTATTTTAATCTTGTACAACTTCATTTACAATTGTATTGCAAAGAATTTAAAATGCTGAGAAAATATTCACTTCCAATTTAGATAAATTATTTAGAAGAAAATATCAGTTGTTTTAATGCACGTAGTCTTTAATCTTTTATTTCTTTACCTGATTAGTTGATGCGAGAAAAGCCGCAACCAAGAACCAATAGCATGACCAATTGAACTTAACTTGAATTTCTGGTTCAGATAGAGTGAAAAAGTCCCAAGCTAATTTGCATTGTGTCGGTAGCGTGACCATAAAATTGTCACCATTTGTTTCAATGAAATCGTGCCTCGTTATACTTGTAGGATCAATGTGATGTTCTCGAAAAGGCCTTATGAAATTCTGCAAGAAAATCATCGAAATAAGATCATCAAAAGTTTTCTAGAAATATTTGTGCACTACTTTAAAATAAACTTCCACATTTCAATAAAAGGAAAATATTCATACAAAATTCGTAGATTGAAAGTTCTTTTAAAATGGGTAAATTTTCTCGTGAAAAAATGCATATTATACGTATTATACAAATTAAAAATTGCACGACTGAATATAAATGAATAAAAAATGTGTAGCTGAAATTAATCTGATAAAAAGTCTTGTAAATTTAGTGTTGGATTTGTATCAAATAAAGAGATAAGTATGTCATGAGCAAGGAACAAAATTGTAAAGTCTTTGATGAATTAAAATTTATACGGAAAGACTAGAACGCTTTTCTCTTATTAATTAATACAAAGTAGTTGTTTGCAATATATTTTTAATACAAAAATGCAATGTTTCACTCAGTGAAAAAGAATTTTATTGTATTTTCATACTACTTTTAGTGTTAATGAATTTGTTCTTAGTAAAAAATTCTTTTAATGTAGAATGTATTACAAATAGTTTTCATTATTGAAGTTTTATTTTAAAGAAGTACAATAATGATTATTTTTTAGTAGGATACGGATTCCATTCAAGGATTTACAAATATTATTTTAAGGAGTTTATCATTCTCCTGTTGCATAAAAAAAAAAACTTGTTTGAACTTACAACTTATGAATTCGAATTCAAATTACAAAATAAATTCAGATATCAATTTTATTTCGAATTAAATGGAACAAAATTTAATCACTCATAAGAAATTTACAATAAAATATTTAAGAAATATGTGATTTTAAGGACTTTCTTATTTTAATTAATAGAGATATTCAGAAGCTTAAGTTTATTTAAAAAAAATCATTTTTCAAACAAAATTCAGTGCATATTTGTTGATATTTTTCATTTAAAAAAACCAAATTTACATTCTATTGCTATCCATTTGTCAAGTTTAAATAATTTTTGTTAATATTTTTTTTAATGTTTTAATATAATATATTTTACATCAAACAAAAAAAAATTAAGAATAATTTTTCTATTTAACAATTTATATTTTATGAAAAATGTTCACTGCGCTCGTATCGGTAAAATGCAAATTGAAAATAGATAAAAGAATCTAATAAAAATGAGAATAAAGTTGGCTATTTACATGAACGAACAATTAAGGAATAATTTATATCCAATATCACATTTCAATTCATAACCATCGTACATTCTTATGAACTCAAATAGATTATTAAAAGATAAAAATCAAAATGAAATATTAATATCCGGAAGTTTTCAAAATTAAATTCGATTTAATTAAACTTACCTTTCCTAAAATTGGGAGATCAACTGAACCCCACGTATCAGCCGCCCAATGAACAAGACCTGAGATAAAATCAGCCGTAACGATACCAAAGAAAGTAACTAATACTATGGAATTGAAATTCTGAAATTTCAGTCGTATGAGGATTAAATAAAAATTTATTGCCATAAGAGTTACGCAGATACCTAGGCAGATGCATTCTTGAATTCTCTTTCCTAAAAAAAAAGAAGAAAAATATATTAACATTGATAACATTGTTGTTATGAATTATTTTGATAACACTGTTCTAATAAAATAAATTACATTATTGAAGTAAAAATTATTTTTTTTGTCAGCTCATTTTTTTAAATTGAATATTAAACAATCGGTTTGTAATAACTTTGATGAATGTATATGTAATTTTGAAAAATTGTATCGCACATAATTTTTAATCGGATTAAAGATTTGAAAATTAACAATTCAATTCTGATTTTAAAATAAATATTCTGAAATTGTATATGTAGAATTGTAAAAAATTGATTTATCATTATCGTTTTAATGTAACGATAAATAAAAAAAAATCATATTTATGTAAAATTAAAAAATCCATGTAAAAGAAAATTAAGTAATCCAAGTTAATTAATTGATTAATTTTCTAAAAATGAAATTATATGTTAGCTTCTACATTTTTAATATTATATAAAGTTCAATAAGATGGCACGATATGAAAACTACATTTACTAAATTACCTTTATATAAGATAAATGTTGACAACCATTTGAGATAGGGATTAAACTAATTTAATCAATAAACAATTAAACTAAACTAAAGTTTCTTAATTTTCTTTGTTTAAATTCAATTCAAAATTCGAATTTTACTTTATTATAAATTTTTACTGGCATTTGTCATTTGTTTATATTTCTGAACATTATGTAATCGTAACAAAAGTTTTTCTTCTTGTCACTTGATGATGTTGTCATCAATGCAGTAATTTCAAATAAAATTTGAACATCAAATATCACGAATCAATCGTTTCAAGTTGTTTTCAAAATTATTAAGTAGCAATTGAATTGATTGTTTCTCGTCATTATATTTCATAATTTCAATCCTAACAGTTCAAACGAAGGACTTAATTATTTTTGTAATATTCTGTTATTTTAATGAAAATTAAATTATGATATGTTATTTAAAATAATTATATTTATATAAGGGCATATCTCAGTAACTTTAAAATTTATAACTTAGATTTGTCCATGACATAAAAGTAAAAATAATTTTGTATTAACTATTAATACGTCTCATCACTTATATAATCATTTACAAGCAGACTTGGGCGTTTTTGTAACATGTTCCCATTACACGTTACAAGTTACACAAGTAACCTATAACGTAAATTTTTTACATTACAAGTTACAAAAGTAACTTGCAATGCAAACTTTTTACGTTACTAATTACTTGTATAAAATGTTAGTTTTTCAATATTTTATCAAGAGACGTCTACACATTCAGAGAACAGATTTTTTGAATCGTTTAAATTTAGGTTTTAAATATATATGGGGCATTCTTTATGAGTGTTTCATTTAAAAATTAAAAATGCTTGACATAATTTTTTTTCGGAAACTACATCGGAAATAAGGAGACACGTATTTTGTTTTGTTTTAGTTTTTTTATGTAAAATTACTGAAACCTGATTTTTTGAAGTTGTGCGCTCGCGCGCGATTACGCGGTAGCTGCAACTTTTGAAAGCGATTTTGTCAATAACCACCAATCGTAAAAAAATGACAGGTACAGCTTTGAAAGTTTTTTTTTTGAACTTTCGAAATATGAAACTTAAAATTTGTTTAAATAAATTGAACTTATTGAAAAATTAAATAAAAAAGCATGATTTTTGCAAAGACTGATATTTTTTTCGATTTTTGTAATCAAAATGTTCGTTATTTATCCGTTAATATGTGGTTACATTTTTTAAGTGGTATCTTGAACGGTTAAAGAAATATGAGAATTTATTCAATATACGGTTGAGCGCTCACTTAATGATATTGCAATACGTTATCAGTTAATTTGCAACTCTACTATAATAATTAAGTAAAATTAAATATAAAGAAATTATTTTCATTATTAAATCTAATAAATTAAACTTTGATTAAATTAAATATACCGAGGGACAGCAAAGTTAAAAGTTTGTAACACATGCCCATAAAAATTATTTTATTGAACTATTTAGTTATTAAATATAATAAAAAAAAATCACATTCTATCATGAAACGCAATTTTTAATTTTACATTACCAGTTTAAAATTTGGAAAAATCTAAAAAAGTTTGAAATGATCAAAAACTTAAATTTTTTTTAGATTTTTCTGAACTTTTTATCTGTAGTGTATCTATTTGTCAATTTCTAATGTTAACATAAATAAGCGCTGTTTATTTAGAAACATTTTTTTATTTTAATCAAACATTTTTTAAAATTAAATTATAATCGTTCAATTATAAAGATAGAAATGATTATTCAAAGGATTTGACCAATAAATTGAATACCAAAAAAACTATAAACCTTTTTTTTAATTTTATTTTTAATTTGTTCTATTTTTATTTATATTGTGTATATTAAAATAAATTTGCATTAATGTAATTTAAGATGTTATCTTAAATCTTCTATTTAAAAACCATACATATTCAATGTTTCTTTTAATGCAAAAAATTGATATAACATGATATTTTTCAAGAAAATAAAGCAAAATTTTCTTTAACGTAATGAAAATCAATAAGAACAGCACGTTGTTTATTGTTGAAATAATGATTGTTATTGAGTATTGTTGTTAGTTTGAAACTGCTGACGTCTCATTATCAATGGCGTAATTGTTATATTCACGAAACGTTACAAGGAAACGGAAATTCAGATGCTACGTTTGCACGAAAGTACGTTTGTGTGTATGCAATTACATGTACCAATACTATACAAATTCGCCAATTCCTGAGCCCCTTTGTGATTAGGACCCCACCTCGGACTAGTCCTATCTTCTGGTTTTGTGACAATCACAGAATTGGCATTCGGGTCGTCTTCTAACATCGAATTTTCGTAAATTTGCTGGTTGGTTTTGATGGGCGCAAGAAAATTGGATGCCACGGTGCACGCGGCTGAAGCTGCTTGCCCCAATTGTGACATCGAGATGCTTTTTACTATAGTCATGAGGTGATTCGATGACTTCATGTGTATTGAATGTCCTGAGAACAATTAAAATCACACCTATTCATTTCATTTTATGTGAATGTTTAATACAATAGTTTTATTATGAGTAAAAATATTATTTAAAAAAAAAACTATTTTAATTATAAATAAGACTTCGACGAATTTTTAAAAAACTAATGTAAATATGATTAATGATAAAAATGTCGTAGGAAAAATTGAAAATAAAAATTGTAACAGCTTAAATTTGATCGGATGACATGTAAATCTTCATTTGTATCACAATAATTCTTTGAATGGTATTTTCCAATAATATTTTTGTTGTGTGTACCGTGATTTATAACTTTCATTGTATTTTTTTATTTCTATATTCAAAAATACGTAAATATAAAAACTAAATAAAATTATGAATGTTGTTCAGTTGAAATAAAACTGAAATTGAGAGTAGCACTAATTTTAAAATATATTGAATTATTTGGATTCTTTTGTAAAATCATACTTATTAAAGTATGTCTTCGATGAAACCGCTTTTCTTACAAATAAGCTGAAAGTACAAAAAAGGTTTCTTACAATAAAACAATAATGCATGATTTTTTGTAGATTTTTATTCCATTCACTATTTTTATAAATCCCGATTGTAAATCCAGTTTTACCCATATTGATGTATAGGTTAGAGTAGCGCCGCTATATAGAAAGAGCGCACTCGTTTTTCGTCAGTACTATTTTATATATCGGTGCTATTTTAACCTGTGCGTCAATATAGAAAAATTGAAAACTCTAATTTGTATTTTCTCAAAAAGTAAGCGGATATAAAATCTGGAAAAAAATCGTGTAAGACTATTTAAAACTTGAACAATGTTTTGTTCAAATATTAAGTAATTCGTAAGAAAACTGTTTCATCGGAGACATACCATAAATACAAATATTTGAAGAGCTCTCTAAACAAAAGTTATGTTAACAGCATTATATCTATACAGTTTGCAATGTGGAAATCATTACATTAACATCAATACGCACTGGTATTTCATTAACAAATTTATGCTTATTGAATCAACTTCAAAAATAGTTGCTAAATTAAACTATTTTTTAATGAGTTCAATATATTTTGATGAATGAGTTTATTGTTAATAATAATTTGTGATTCAAAATTATTTTATTTATGCATATTTAACATATCTAAAGTTTTGACAATAAGACGATTATTAAAATAAATATTTTAGTTAAATTTTAGTTGACCAAAATCGAATTATAATTGATTGAATGAATGATTAAAATTCAAAATAATTTATTAGCTACAAAAGAATATCGAAAGTCATAATTTAAATTAACCTTCTTGCGCCGAATTTTGCAATATTGCAACATAGGTCAATTTTGGTTTTTTATGAATATTTTAAAACTTATGGACAAAATTAAGTTAAATATAATGCTAAATCATTAAGTACAAACTGTTTCACCTCCAATACTAATTTATTTGTTATAAACAATTGGCAAAAAACAAAAACAAACAACAAAATTTTGTTTGCAATTTTTTTTATTTTTTCCTTGTTTAAACCCCAAACAAACTCATTAAATCATGATTTTCAAATTAGAAATGGGTCTCAGCCTCACAGGATTAAGTTAACACTAGTACCGACGGCGTAAAATCGGCGCATTATAGTTTTCATTTCTTTACCATTTTTAATAGAATTGATCAAATTAATGTTCCTTTCGTGAATTAACATAATTTTTATGTTCTTTGAATTGGTACAATTCTTTTTTTGATATACCTAATAGTTTTCGGTAAAAAATTATTCTATTTAAAAGTACCGACGCGCTAAATATACGCGTTTTAACGACTTTTCATCATCCATTTTGCATGATTTAAATTGTTTTCTATGTGTATTACAATATAAAACTTATTTCTTAACCATTTTTATTATAATGAGACGTATAATAATTGTTGAATACGTTTATTTAATTTAATCGACAAAAATTTTTATTTTAAGTTAAAAATGTCCCTTGCGGACTGGAGAAACACGTTTTAAATGCGTTGCGTTTCTTTTTCCCAAAATAAAACATTTGTAACATTAAAAAACGCTTTTTATTTGTCGACTTCAATTAGACAGAAATATAACACGTTTTTGACATTATCTTGTAACGCAAGTGCAACGTTTCTTAAATTTAGTTTTATCGTCATTAAAACATATTTGTAACATATAATAATGCTTTTTATTTTGTGATTTCAATTTGACGCTATTGCAATGGATTTTTGGCATTTTTTTAAAGCGGAAGTACCAGCCCCATTAACCAGTATTAATGCAAACATTATACTATTGACATTGACAATTATAATAATTTTTTTTTTAAATTTTATTTGCGATAAAAGCAATTCTTCATAAAATATCGAAGTCGAAAATTTAAAAGCGTTTTTTTAAGTTACAGATGTGTTTTATTTTGGGAAAAAGAAACGTAACGAATTTTAAACGCGTTTGCAACTGTTGTACACGCGTTTCTCTAGTGCGCAAGGGGTAGATCATTAATTGTATCAAAAATGTGAATAAATATAATTATAAATGTATATAACATTTTTTTAATTGTTTATGATTCAAATTATTTAAATCAAAACTCATGAGAAATATAGCCTAGGTCAAAAATGTTTATAAATAATTACATTATTGAATAACCACTGATGGGCCAAATTAACCGTCGGTACTTCCAAGTATACGCGAACTTCGGTACTTCTAGTGTTAATGGATTAATCAAATTTGGATCTAAAAATAAGAATGCTTATTCAAGCATATTTGCAAATACAGATTTTTTATTCATACTGTCAGTCATTCTATTTGAACCAAAGTTAAAAAAAACTATATCATTCTATAGCCTTTTGATAACTACAATGTAGTGAATCAGCCTTTCGTAATATTTTACACTAGAGTTTGTTCCCATGCATAGTCAATTTTATTCGTTCAATATTCAACTAAAAGCCCACTTATGCATTTTTATCTTTGAAGTTAAGTTCCCTTTAATTGTTTAGTTGCAATTTATACATGTTCAAGCGACATTTGTGTTTGTAATATTTTTGATTGACATGAATTGATTAAATTTCAGTTTCACTTAAATTTTATTTTTAAAATCAAAGTAACTGTTATTGCAATAAAATTCTTCAAATTGCCAGATGAATGTTGTTTTAAATTATCTCAAATGTTGTGTGAAAATTATAATAATTATTGAAAAATTTTCTTGTATTTTAAAGTAATTGGAAAATAATTAGTTATCTAGAAAAAATAATAAATGTCAAATTAATTGCAAATTAATATTCAGAGTAAGCAAAAGTTGAAAAAAAGCAATAAATTATTTAACATTATATTTAAAATGGAAATTTCATCTTAAAAGTGAGCTAATTGCACTGGGAGAAATGGACTGTCAAAATAGCAGTGTTGACTGTTATTATTACGGCGCGGACTGTAAGTTTCTACGATTTTAGACTACTCAAAGATTTTTACATGAAAACAAGTATTATACAAAAAAAAATCGATTTAAAAACAGAATCCAGTTGATTGAATAATAGTATACTCCGTTTATTACGTTTATAATACGCTTAACTATTTAAATTTAACATATTTCACCATAAAAATTAAAAAAAGAATTCTTGCGGATTATGTCATGATTTTTAATGTAAATTTAAAAAACCATTTTTTTTAACCAAAATGTATTTTGTTTACGTTTAAATAGTGATATGTACATATTTTTTTACTAAATTGATTTACTTACATATATTAACATTGAAATTGTTATGTATTTGTTTTACAGTCCATGCCGTAATAATAACAGTCAAGACTGCTATTTTGACAGTCCATTTCTCCCAGTGTGAAATCTATTTTGTACTTCTAATATTATCAGTTTTTTTACATATGTTTTGTCTCAAATACTTTGAAATAATAATAAACATTGATTGACAAACAATTACAAAATTGTGATTTTATATTTTACTTTAAAATCTAGTTTCACAAATAGACTAAGAACGTTTTTTATTTAATTTACAAGCTTGCAATTAATTTTAGAAGTTTTATAATTTAAGTGCAGATTTTTAAGAAGTGTACATTTCTTTCTGTATTAAATTCGTTTTCATTAAAGAGTTGGTACAATTCATTAAATTAGAAATTGATCATGTATAAAATCATTTAATTAGTTTGTTAAATTTATAAGAGCATTACCTGCTTTTATCAGACATAAAATTCATGATCGATATAAAACAGCAAGAAAAATCCGAAAGAAAGTGAACACATGATGGAAAGAATTCATGCGAAAGTATACGGTGGGTAGGGGATTAATCGATGACTATGTCAAGGCGTTGTTGCGCGAATGAAATCAAGCACTCACAATCATTCCTCCAAGCGAGTGCGTATGTTACATTCACAAAGCATGCCCGAAATATTGTATCACCCTCGTGATATGTTCATAACCAAGAGCGTTCAGTCAAACAAATGAAGTCAATAAAGCTCGCCGGTTTATTGCACTGACACGAAATCTGTGCCATTGTCCCTTTTATGCTTACTCAAGACAAGTCCAAGGGTTAAAATTGTTTCATTTGATTTTCAGTAAAGATAGATATCTATTTAAATTTTGAGTGAAATCAATCTGATAAAACTTATAAATATTTAATTTGCTTGAATATCTTTATTAAAATATAAGATTTCGAGAAACAAATCTGCGATTAATCAGACAAACATATTAAGAATAAATATAAAAAAGTTTTCATTCTAAAATTTGTTGTTTCTTGTTTTGAAAATTATCTTGATGTTCAACTTAGTTTTTATCTTATTATAATTTTTTATTCAAAATATTACGACCATCAACATGATTTAATCAATTTGATAAATTATTTATATTAACATATAATTTATGGATAAAATTGATTAAATTGTTTATTGATTTCATAAAAATTATATTAATTCCGAATAATCTTTTTGTAATGAATATTTAAAACATTTTTTGTTATGTGATTTAAATTAAATGAAAGAAATATTGTATATTTAGAAAATGAATTAGTTAAGTAATTAATTTCAACATTAAAATTTTTAAAGTGCAGTTGAATTTTATAATTATGATTGAACAAAGCATGAAGATTACTTTATACGCACAATTTCAGGTTGATATAGTTGACCTTACAGAAAATTCACGTGAACAACTCAAATCTTGTTACTGTTTTATAACTTGCACTAGAACGGTGTTTTATTATTTCAATAACAAAAAAGTGAATTATACTATGACACGGTATCTATAAACTGTCGCGTAGTCATATATACAGTGATAAGTAAGGCATTAATTATGCGTCGACAAAATTCATCGTGATTGATTTTAATGTTCTTTTTAACACTACTTTTACAATTGTTTTCATTCGTGATTTAACACATTTGTGCGTGTTCTTGACATAGATTTGGATAAACTATATTTACTGCGCAACAAACTATTATTAATAAAATTACAAGAAATTTTTGTTACAAATTTTTATTATTTTTTATTAATTGATTCAAGCTTTTATCTATTCTTGAAAATAAAACATTTCCGGACGTTTCTTAATAGACATGATTGCGTAATTTGTTAATATCATACTTATTAAAAAAATGTGTTTAGGTCATTGTAAAGTTTGAGGTCTGCGATGATATTGAGAAAATAAAATCAAATATTGTGTCTCTTTTTTGATCTGACACTAATATTTCTGAAATACATATTTAATTGTCAAATTAAATTATAATTTATGATTTTCGCATGTATTTCTATCTATTCGTTATTAAATTATTCTCAAATTAGGTTACAAAAATTATTATTATATTGAAATGTGAAATCTAAATGTAAGATATAATAAATGTGGATATTATAAATTCAGATTTTAACAATTATTATTAATTTAAAAATGTTCTCTTTTATTAATTGTCACTTAATGATCTACTCGCGTGATAATCGCGGAAGAAAAACATTAATGCGATGTGTTGATGTAAGATAACGTCATTATATATATAAAACAACGAATTTAATGTTTAAATACATTTTTTTTTTCAAGTAAAGAGCACTGAAAACGTTGGACATTTTAGTGGCAATATTAAAAAAAATTATTCAAATTTAAGTAATGAAGTTTTAAAGTATTAATAAAATGGTATTTTCAAGTAGATTTGAATGTAGAATAATGTCAATGTTATACACGGTTTTTGATATTAATAATAAATGATTTTTGATAGTGAGTCAGTTCATTAAAGTGAACATCTCAGTTTAAAAAAGGATTTTGGTCTGTTAAACCCAGTTTTTAACCAAAATTAAAATGTATAATGTCTATGTATTTAATATAATAGTTAAATTTTTAATTATTGAAAGAATGGATTACCTTTAGAATTTTCTTATAATCATTAAATATAAATCAGATTTATTATTATTTTCTGAGAAAACACTATTTTGTTAAAATATATTTCAACATTTACATCTAATTGTTAAGATAAAATATTTAAAACTGACGGGCCAATTATATTATTTATTAACTGAGATTAAGTTTTCTTATTTATGATTTCATAAAAAATATATTAAATTAAAAAAATATTACTAATTTTTCTTATAATTATAAGAAATAAAATAATTCTATATTAACCTTAAGCGTTAACATACAAAAAAATTAATTAAAAAAAAAGAATTTTGCTTGATTTTAGCGGTTTTGAATTTACAAATGTGGTTTTCAAAAGAGATACAATTTCAAAAAGTTATATCTTCTTCCCAAATTATCAAATTAACAATCGAAATAATCATCTAAGGTATTGTAATATAAAAATATTATAAACTGAAAGAACGAATTTGTAACTATACAACTAATTCGTAGACTTTACAAATTATATAGTATACTTTATACAAATTTGTATTGTAAGTCGCTTACGTATGAATCCGTAAGTTTGTAATAAATTATTTTGTAAAGTTTTACGAAAAATTTTGTAACGCTTTGATTTCTTTCAAACTTATTAAAATTTATGTTATTTCTTAATATAAATTAAGTTGAAAAGCTGGGAAATATTACTATATTCTTCAAAAATAGTTATTTGATAAATTTAAGTGTATGATTGCACTTATGATTTTGACATACAAATTAGAGACATTTTGAGGTGAGGTCAATTAGGATAATTATTATACACGTAATATGAGTTATTTTACAAAAATAATAAATAAAAAATATTCAAATCGAAATTACTTTTCAATTATTTATTTTTGGTTAACAAAAAACTCGATTTGAAAAATTTTTGCACGTGACAAATAAAAAAATTCTAGCTTTTACGAATCCATTTGTTAAATTTTACGAAATGATCGACTTACAAATCATTCTTACGATTTCGGTTTCTTACTGTATGCATAAATGTCAATTATTTAGACTTTTATAATAAATAACCACGATAAAAAACTATTATTTTATTGCACCAACTTACATACGAAGGTAAAAAATAATGATTCTTCTTATTCTTTTAGCGTTTCCGCATAATTTTACATCAACTTGTCTCTTTTATAAGTAAGTACAGAAACGTTTGTACAAATTCTTTTAAACTGTTAACACGCTAGTTTTTGTATGTTCATTGTTTATAGAATATTAATTATTAGGAATCAACACAAACTTTATACTTATTTAATTACTTATGTCACATTAAAGTAAAAACAAATATAACAGAATCGATTTACTAAAATTCAATTTATTTGAGAGCAATTTCACTATAAAAGTGATTTCTAAAAATATTGTAGCACATCAATCTTGTCAATTTATTCACAATTTTGTTTGTTCTTAAGTAATTTTTCATTTAAATTACATGTCACACAATTTCGATATGCACACATGAAATCCCATCGCGTGTTTACCCCTCTTTCAATAACCATTCGAAAATTATTCCTTTATCGAAATCACCAATCAGCTCGTACACTACAGCAAACCGTAACAAAAACCAATTTCTCTTTAGGCGGGAAGTGTATGTTAACATTACATTTTAATGCATCACACATAAACAGAGATTAAAAAAATGAAAAAAAAATTTACACCCACACGTGGCGCCACCTGTACTTACAAAAATCCATATCACAATGGCCAAATAATGGCCTTAACACGTCGTTCCAAAATTCGAAGATGCGTTTGAATGCCGGGTTCTCGGTTACCCATAATTGTCAGGCCGGCGGATAGACGGCGCTGAAGTCGAGAGACCATTCGATTTCCGGTATCAGAAGACGTTTAAAATTGATTATGCATGTCGTGCAGACTTGGCGCATGCATATTTATGGGATCCCGGAGTTCCAACTGTTGTCGCTAGAAAGCTTTTCAGCGCTTTCAAGTAGTTCGATGGTGGCCAATGACTCGGCCCCTTTACGACTAACTTGGCAAGACTAGGACGAACGAACTGTTGTGCCTCGAACGTAAGCACTTCAACGCGGCTAGTGGCTACGACTTACGTCACTCGTCACGATGGTTACGCCCCTCTTTATGATTTTCTTTTTTCTTTTCTTGTGATATTTATTTTGCTTCATTTCCTCGCTTTGTTTTCAATCACTTTTGAGAGTGTTTTTGCCTTTGAAACAGTGGCCATACAATTTTCAGTCTTGAGGTTAGAAAAGTGTGTCAGTGTGCTCGAAGAGGAATAGGTCAAGAAAATTATACGTTTACCCTACTGTTATCAATCAGGGGGTGGATACGAATTGTTCTTTTGAAATAGCAGATCAACTTGGAGAGTTGCATTGATACAAATTGAGTGAAAAATATTCAAAGCAGCTCCAATTGGCATTAGTTTAGAATATCAAACTTCTTCATGACTGGTATTTTTCAATAAAGTTTGCAAACCAAGTTTATATAATTACGTGACGTGTTATAGGCAGATGAGTTTCATGGAAATTTTAAATTTTATATATGCAGAATTTGCTTGTTACACGGTTGTTAATTTATGTAAATTTCATTTAAATTTTCTTGTACAAAATTATTAGGGCAACTTTGTAAAGTATACGATACGACATACATAACTTATATAGCTTACAAATTTCAATAAAGTAACAGAATATTAATAGTTTAAGGATATTTGGAGATTACTTGTTTTAGGCTGTGCAGATCAAGTTCATTGAATATAACATTAATCGTATCTATTAATGAAAATATCTTAGACTTTATTATTTTAAATTAACGTGAATATTAGGTTGACGTTTCATCAATTTTTCATCATCATTTCATCATGAGTAGATATTCCGCAGAAGCGACATAATTATGTTATTAAAGTAAACGTTAACTGAAAATGATTTGGCATTTTTCAATATTTTCAGACGAAATAAAGTTTTTAATACAGTTATTTTCACTTACTACATTAAAAATAGAGTACATTTTTAGAGTGTAATATCTAAAGAATAAAAAAAGAGAAATTTAAAAAATTATTAACCTATTAACAACGAAATACTACACAAAATATTTGGGACAAAATATCTGAGAAAAAATAATTTTCTAACAT
>JABFPM010002918.1:0-15442 GCA_022817325.1 Idris sp. 1 HC-2018
AAAAATTAACGAAAAAATTGAATTTTGTTTAATCAATTACAGCGTCAGCTGGTACCTAGTTTTGGTAATTTGTTTTGAATATAAGGTTAAGTAAAGATTTTCAAATTTTTTTTCTTTTTATAAAAATGAATTTTTGATGGAAAATAACGAAGTTACAGCATTTTGAAAATTGGCAAATTTTTTGAAATTTTTAGGGGGGCGCTAATTTTTTGTGCGGAATTGTATTTTGCCTGTAAAACCTAATCCGTTTTATTTGAACATTAATTTTCTTTAATTTCAGGTTAAAATAGACCGTTTAAGCATAAAAAGAATCGCGTCACAAAAATTAAATTTTGTTTTGCTGTTTAATATATTAATATTTAAATTTGATATTTTGACCGTTAAACTAAATCAGTATAATTTTATCATTGATTTTCTGTCATTTTGGGTACCAGTTACACGTAAAAAGAATAGAGTTACAAAAAAGTGTTTAACTGTATTATTTATATTTATTTATAATTTTTAATTACTTATTAAACAATTTATCCTCTTATTTATTTTATTTAAAATTTCGCCGTTCGCGTCAGCTATATAACATGACCGTTCGTGTCGTGCACTTTGTACAAACTTCAGTTTTTAATCCATAAACATTAGAAATCCAAAAATTCGCACAATTAACGTGACAAGGCATACGCCAAATTATATAATAAAAAAGATTATTTAGTAATCAAATTTCAAACTGAATTTTAATCATAGTATATTTTTTAAATACAAATTTGTAAAAATCAAAATTTTTTATCACTGTGGTACATTTATTACGCGTAATTTTGCGTAGAATCTGTTTTAAGAAACTCGCAAGCATGTTGTAATTGAAAATAATTGGACTTTTCGTCATTTTCCGAAAGCTAAGTTGTGAATCGAGGAATACAACAAGTTTCAGGCCAAAATTTTTATTTTAAAATAGTGTTTTCAGTAAAAATATTTTTCCCGTATACAAAGTACACGGCACGACCGGCAAAAGGTTAATAATATTAACATCTTGATAAAATTAAAATTGTACACAAATATTAAATGAAAAAACTTGTAGAAACCCAACTATTTTTATCGTAAAGTTATACTTCTTTAAATTGAATTATAAATTATGTTTTTGTAATAAAAGTTAAAGAAAATAATTTTTGCAAAGCTCTTCGTGAGACTTTAAAAATTACAACTTAATCCCTATAAGTTTAATGAATTTATTATTATTAATGAATTATTATTAGTTTTATATAAATAAAGTATAACTCATAAATTTATTAAATTGGAGCTCTTATTTTTGGTGTGAAAAAAATTTACGAACAAAAATTTGTCGGTGTTGATTAGTAAAAAAGTTTGTAGCAAAAGCACGTAAATCAATCGTCGCAGAATCTAATCTGATGAAGTTGAAGATATTTTTTGTTGGGTTCCAAGACGACAGAATAATGGCGGAAGATGATCCAGATGTGGAGCAAATTTGTAGAAAGATTCTGCGTTGTCGGACAGTTTGCACGCCGGCGGTTGTGAATCGTCGTCTATTTTGCACCACTGACGACGACCACCTAAGAAGCTCTGAGAAGTGCGACGTTCGTTTCCTTCGAGTCTTGTTATACGCGCCCAACTCATAGACGAAGAAACGGGACACTTACTTTATTCGCAGGCAAAGTTCTAATGTGAACGTTTTGAGTGAGGGAAGTAAAGAACAGTTTTAAATTGTTCTGGCCAGATGTAAGATATCGCTGTTGTTTTAACAATCTTTTTCAAATGCAAAATATAATAATAAATCTTGTTATCCCGCAAAAAAGAAATTCTTTTTTAAATGAGGTTTCCCTTTTTTCATTACACAACTCTAATAGAATAAAAGTGTCTTAGTATATCTTTATAGTACATATTTTCACGTCACCTTTTTTGTTACAAAACACGCGTGTCACATTGATCAAATACCGGCACATCCTTTATTTAATTTAAATTTTTATTTGAGCAGCCTTTGATTCGACTGTTTAAATTTACATGATCAACTTTATTATACTTTGCGCAATATTTACTCAGACTAAAAAATTTTTCTCCACCCAAAATGTAAATTTGCTGAAACCAGTAAAACATTTTAACTAATTGATTTGGTTTGTTGAGGAAACTGAAAAATACAGATTTTTGTTTGGTTTTGTTAGTGAAATGGGAAAAATCTTTGAAGTTGAGTTGGTACTTTGATTCATCAGGTTTGATGAGATTGACCGGCGAGCTTTTACAGGACAGGGATTCCCAATATATATAGGTATGGACATAATTTTATCCGTCGATTTCAAATCTGCTAGACCAGCGCAATTTTGCTACGGTTTTACACATATATACGAGCAGTAATCACATTATGTGATTTGCCAAAAGAGACTATTGTTTGTCGTGGACCATTTGTATATATCTTGCTGCAACATTAAATGTGTTTCTGAGGCAACACTTCCAGCACATTTTGTGTTAATGTTATATAAAACGCTCATTTCAAATAATAACAATTGTCGAAACAAAATAAAACGGCAAAAGACGTGTGGTCGTTGATTAAACAATATGCGAATTAAACAAAACTAAAATACAGAATTACCAAGCATTGTTTTATCACCAAATGTTATTCTCTAATTATTTCCTAATTTGTTTATTTTATACAAAAATTTAAATTGTAACCTCACTCTTTTAGGCGATTAAAATGAAACAAGCTCTCTGTTCACATGGTGAGTAATTTACAAATTCGAATGTTAAAAGTGTTCACTTTAGTTTTTAATTTGTACTGTTGAAATTGTAATTCACTTTTATTGAAGAACCTCAACTACATTTTGAATTATTTCGAAAAAAACCTATAATTATCCAAATTAGTACACACAAAGTATACATATGTAAAAGGCTGCTTTATGTAGATTTATTTTATTATCGAGTTTATTACACTACATAAGGGTCCTCTTATTCACAATGAACAAATAATTTATATAATTACAAGCACGATCGATTAAGCTCAATAATTTTTTATTATAATAATTCCCATTCCAATACCTTTTACAACTGTAAATATGACTTATCTTCCTATCAAACAAAATCTAAAAAAAGTACTAAAATACATTTGGTCACGAAAATATTTGAATTTATTGAATGGTTATCACGGATGATGTAAAATTGAAACTTTTTTCATTTTTTACTTCAGACTATGAAATTGAAATACACAACGAACATTTTAAAATCTGTAAACAAGAAAATAAATACAATGAAATTTTAATCTACTTTTAAATATTTCTGAATCATCCAAAACTATTTATCAGTTTATTTTTTGTATCCTCGCATATCAAGTGAATGTTAAAGCAGATTGTTGAAATTGGTTTCAATTAAAATGGTGAAAATACAATTCCTCAACTTTTGCTCGATTCAATATAGTAAAATAGTGCCCAAGTATTGCAAACGACTCGGGGGTGAAAGGTCTGTTGGATCTTCGCGAGATCTTTGAACGAGATTCTCTCTCTTGCACTCAAACGGATGATACCGTTTCCGTTCTATAAGGCGATCTGACGCAGTTATTTTCAGGTGTACGTCGTTCGAGGGATACATTTTGGTTGAAGCGATTCGATGAAAATTATTGAACAGCTAAAACACTTTAACAAGTGCATGTAAACGGTAGTTGCAGCCGACGTTGCTAAATTAGTGTTGGAAACATAAACAAAAACGAAATCCGATACTATTTAATATAAATGGTACTTTTTTCTTAATATCATGTTACTGTCGCAAAAATTTTGCACTAACTCGAAAAAAATGTCTACCAAATTCCGAAAAGACAGATATGCCGTACGTGTCTTCGTATTTGGGGTATAAAAATAGGTGCTGAAGAAAAAATAGATGTACGAAAATAGTTTTCATGGAATTCGGAAATGTAATATATGTCAAAAGTTATTTAAATCGAGTATTTTGAAAACTCGTAAATATTCAGATGCCAAAAGGATTATTTTTTTACTTTCTCAATTTTCTAAATAACACGGTGAAAATTTAATGGAATCAATCTTGCTAAGTGAATATAATGTCACAAGGATAGTGTATAAGTTATTTGATGTATTTTCGGTTGAAAGAGTTTCTAAAATAAAATTTTTTAATGTCGAAAAAATTCAATATTGTTTTTTTATTATAACAAATCAGCAAATTAAAAATATAATTTTGTTAGTTTAAATGAAAATCTTAATTAAAAATTGTGATTTTATATTTGTGATTTTTATTTAATTTTAACTCAGCACGAAATTCTTATTACTATTTTAGACATTTTTAAAATTATGATTTCTATTGGAATTATTTTTAGCCGTAAATTATAGCCAAAATATTAATATTTTAAGTAATTAATTATTCAAATAATAATTAAACTTAAAAATTAAATAGAATTCACTGAATTTTTCAATTAAATACGTCAATAATATTAAAATTTTTCCTTGGTTTAAATCTATAGATTTTAAATATTCAAATATCATTTGAACAAATAAAAATTGCAAAGAACAAACAAATTCTTTATCGAATTTTAAAATGTTCAATGACAATATATATAACATACGTTCAACTTTATTTAAATATTTCCATTACTCATTTTTTATTCATATCATATCTTTCGCTACAGAAATTTTTAGAATATTCAAAAAAAAATAAGCTAATAAGTTTCATAAACATTTGTAAATTTGATTCATATATGTCAATCACCTAACAGCAAATATGTATTGACAATACTATAAACTCATTTCCAGCATTATTGTGATAACGTCCTGAGCTACTTATACTAATTTTTATCATTTTTATGATACCCTAGTTCATCATGCAGATTAAATTAGAATTAAATTTATAAATATTTTATTCTATGCATTTTCAGTTAGTTTAAACTTCAAACTTATTTAACGTTTTTGCCTGCACTATTGATTTTTATAATCCAATGTCTACGTTTTATTTGCATTCATTTATCAAATAAATGTATAATTTCAATTCAGCTAAATAATAATTATTCTAAATACGTATAAAAAAACTTGAATAATATTTAATTCAGTTTAAAAAAATATTTATTTAAAGAAAAATTAAAAATAATCAAAGCTTTTTACGTTTATCAAAATGTTTGTATTACTTTTCATTAAAATTGCATGCCCATGAAAGTCATACTATTTCGTTTTTTAAATAAGCATTTTATGGACTGTCCCCAGTGAAATGAACTTTGTCTTTTGAATAGCCGACCAAAAAATAACAGGAAAGAACAATAATCGGCTACTTAATCAAACGAACTTTTCCCATAAAGTCGAAAATTAGTTATTATTTTAGGGTCGATGTTATATTTTTTCTCTTTTTAAAAGAGCGTTGACTTTCTCGGTATAACTCTGAATAGAGAGAACAGCCAAGCTGGATCGTAAAGAAAGCATTGTTCCGATGCGAAACACGTGTAAAGCATGCGTTTCGCAGACGACGGCTGACTCCAAACCGATTTATGGCTCTCGCTCGGCGACCAATGTTCGTCAGCGTTGAGTGCCTACATGTAACACTCCGATATATTTTCCAATCACTTCTGTTTCACTGTGAATTGTTTGCTACGAAGCGCACAAATGACCTGCGCGTTATTTTGCCGATGAATTGATGTCCCTCTTTTTGTCAGACTTGCTGTGCCCGTAGATTTGCCATTTTTGCAGCAGCGATATTAACACTTTAATAGTTTATGGAAAAATGCATTTCTGATTTCACGAACAGATACATCGGTTTGTTTTATCGAGTAAACTGCTGTTTCAATTATTTTTCTTATCAATTTTCAGACTAACGAGGAAGTTTACGCTGTTTTTATTTATTTTATTTTATTTTATTGTGTACTTTTGCCGTTTTTTTGTTTCAGTCCGGCAGACGAATTTAGATAACACAATTCTGATGATTGTTATCAATTTAGTATAAATAGTACAATAGTTATAATAAAAGAATTAAGTTTTGCAGTATGAACGGTACAACGAATTTGCCTGTTAATAGTTGAATGAGAGCGAGATTTTTGAAATGAATGCGGATATTTTGATCTTTCTTTTTGTGTTTTGTTTGGTATGTGATTTTTATGTTTCATAAGGATCAAAAAGTAACGATTATTTTGTCAATATCGCAGACTTTTTTTTCGTTTGTAACAGCAAAAACCATTTTTTTTAAATACTGAAAGCAAAACAACATATAGCATTGATTGAATCAAACTTTTCAAAGTTCCATTCATATAACAGGAATTTATTGCCTGCTTTGTTACGAACAAACGTGGCTTCTATTCGCATAATTTTACTCAATTAATTAAACAATTATTTCATAAAACTTTTCACTACTTAATTACTTTAAATGGTTTTTAATTAATTTGTATCACTACGAAAATTTTGCAGATGAGTTATTAAATTTTACCGATAAATACATTTGTTAGAAAATATCGAGGAAAATACTTTAAAATGTAGAACCACTTTTTTCTTTTTGCGAACAAAAATATTCTCACAAAATTGAAAGAAAGTGTAATTCTGAATTGTGGAGGAGTTGGATTTTTCGGATACCCAAGATTGAAGCTGCATTATGGCTCGATGAATATTCATGATTCTAAAGTAGTCCCCAATAGTCTTTGGTTAAAAGCGCGAACGTGCTAGGCGCACAACTTTTCACGATCGTTACATTTGTTTCGTCACAAATATCCCAGTTTCGTCTGTGGCAATTCACATAAATCATTCTGGATTAAGCAGCATGCGGGACTCCAAATGGTATACGCGGAACACTCGTAGCTCAGAGAACCACTCGAACTAGATTGTGGAATCGAGGCAATGAAACTGTATATCCCTTGAATCAACGTCGAAGACATTGACACATGCAATAACGAGAACAGGAAAGTCAAGTTAAAATAACATTATATGACATTTCGTTCGTTGGATTTCACTGTCATTATTAATGGTATCTTATATATGAGATGATTTTCAGTGAGACTTTTCAAGCTGTTTTCTTAAATTGATATTCAATTTGTTCAAGTTGTTTTGCTGTTTTGAATCGGGTCTATACATATTTTTAAAAGTGCTTTTTCATTTTTAAGACAAAAAGTCTTCTGAAATAAAAAGCTTTTGAAAACGCTAAAAAATGGAGCATGTAAAAGATTTATAATGTTTTTTGATAAAAAACTGACTATCTTGAGTAATTTTATTATTTCATTGAGATTTTTTTTTAAGCTAAGATGAGCAGCAAAATTTGCAGTAAATTTTGACGCCCAATTAATATTTACATGTTTTATCAGAAAACAAAGCTTGTTTCAAAAAGATAATTTTGGAATCTTTGATGAATTGATGATACATGCACGGTAAATCGTTTTTTTCTCAGCTCCAACATGACTTTCCATCACGTCATTTTACGTATACCAAGTATAAACATCAATTTTTGAGCGCACATTTTTTTGCTCCGTCCAATGTAAATATAATAAATTTCAACGCACATGTCCCTCGTGACTAACAATTTCGAGAATGTGAAATGGCTTCTTCATCTCGCAGTTACTGACACTCGACACTTTAATTTCCTTTCTATGATAAAGATGCATATAGTTTACTAACTAAATTAATAATCCTGTGAGTAAATAACAATTTTTTTTAAACAAAGTCTTGAATGAAACAAAGTTTTCGTAGACTATCATAAGAATATTTACCGACTGCTCTTGCCAAAGAATGTACATAATTAATGAAATGAAATGTTTTCGAGACAAGATTGGCTCTGCTAGATCAATATAAATCTAAAATTTACGACAATGGGAATTTAACAAAACTATTTTATTTTAAATTAAAGTAGTTATTTTTTTAAATAATTGTTCATACTTTGCTTTGAAGTAAAAAGACCTTTGATTTTTGAAATATCTTATTGATCTTTAAAAAAATCTTTTGTTTTATTTTCATAAATTAATTTAATAAATTCAGAAGCTTGCCATTAATAACAATTTTATTTTACGCGTGTCAATACCAAAAATTCATGAGAGCGAGTTTAAGGAACATTAATTTTAATTTGACGTTGAAATTAAAACAGAAGTGAAACTCTTGAATGGATACTTGGAAAATTTAACGCATTTGTTAGCGCGCGTTGCTTCGACAAAGTAATGTTTTAAACACGGTCACAAGCAAAGCTTTTGTTTCTGAACCGAAGTATTAGGTAGCTGCGCAAGCTGTATCCCATCGCGCATAGACGATAAAACAATACTGCCGCAAACCGTGCACTGCGTCATACAAGCTGGCCCATGAAATGTTTATTTTATTATGATGTCGCTGCTTCCTTTTTACAGCAAATAAGGCCATAAAAAGAAGTCCATATTTCTCCTTTATTAATAAACATTTGCCAACCAGCCGCTTAAACTTTAACGATAAATCGTAGCCGCGCATTTTTAATTTAAATATTGGTCTCTGTGTAACATCTTTGAAACAAATAAACATGTGGTTTTGTCTTTTTGTTCATTGTGATGTCAATGAAATTTGGTAACAAAGTGTGTCCTGAACTGTGTACCTGGGCTGTTTTTCAATAATGCTTATAGTTCTAAATTTACGTGCCATGAATTCAGATGAATGGCGATTGTAAATTGCGGCACTTCATTTTGATTTTTGTTATTTTATTGCACTCAAAGAAATTTACTGATGAAAATTGCCGTGAAAAAGAGTAATTTCGCTTTAAAAGTCAGAAAAAAAACTTGTTCGATGATCAGCATTCATAAATATTTTTGATGTTTGCTATCAAAAATGACTCTTTGTAAAAATTATAATCAGTGAATTTTGTATGTTTTTTTTTGATTAATGAAAAATCACGATTAGTGTTTTTTTGAGTAAAAATGAAAAGATTACATAATTTTTAAAAACTCAATATTAATTTTATGATTATTTAACTTGTAATTAAAATCGACCGAATATTAATAATATACTTTGTAATTATCTGCATTTGATAGGCAAAATAATATTCTCATGTTTTAATACGATAATTAAGCAATACATTATATAATATTTCGATGAGCTCGATTTCGTATGAGGTATGATGGATTTTCCATTTATTTACCGTTTCCATAATTCATCACGTTTATTCGTACTTAAAAATTTCATTAAATAAAGTAATCATGAAAATGAAATATTTAATAATAATGAATCGTTTTGATTCAGTTTCTATATTCATTCTTTTTTTTAAATAAAATCTTTATCAAACTATCTGTATGTTTCAACTTTTCATCATATTCTTCACTTTGATTTTTTAGTTATGTATTATTGAAAAATTATGAACAAAAATTTCATTTTAATTAATTTTGCTTTGGCCTTATTTCGAATGTTAAATATTATAAAATATATGATAATGCTTAAGAATTTTAATTCAAACAATTGATACAATTTAAAGTGCATAATAAAATTAACTTAGCTCCATTTTTCTGAAATTTCTTACATTCATAAATAAAGGATAAGAACACATGCTCAATTAAAGCCTTAATGAAACCGGAAGAATGCAGCTGCAAAAAAATTGCAAACAAAAATGGAAAAGGTCGTCAGTTGTATCGGCTACGTGTTTCGCATGCGAAAGCAGTTACAGACTATCCCAATGGTACACGTTTTTCTGTTAACAGGCTATTATCACAGAACCTTTTCCTCTTTGACGATTTCACGAAGTAAAAGGCAGTCATCTAAGCCAAAAATGGAGACCATTCACAAGACATACATAATACTCCACTACTATTAAAAATTAATTTATTTTTCTGTATATACAGTATTCTTATACTTTGAATACTTTGCGTTTTTCTAAAACAGATTTAATAAAAGCTATGTCTGATATGTGCTCAGCTAAAAAAAGTTGCTTCATAACTCTGAAGTTGAATTCCAACTAAAAGATGATTATGTACTTTTTATAAAAAATAGAGTTGTGAATTCAAAAATGTTTTTTTCGCAAAAAAATATTTAATCTCTTTTTTACCTATTACGAAATAATTGTATCTTTATATTAGCAGAAACTAGGTGTATGAATGAGGTAACTGTGACAAGTGAAGAGACAATCGGAATTTTAAATCCAAGTGACTGGCAAAAAGTTAGTCTATGTGAGAAAAGTTGACCTTCCGTTACACTGTAATGACATGAAAGACAGGTTCAGTTAATGGAACCACTCCCGTGCTACGCACAAATATGTAGACATTAAATGAACTCTGACGAGAAGATCGCGTGAGATATCCTCGCCGGCTGAACAAAAAGCTCAATCACGTTTTCAAACCTTTCTAATCATCATTACACAATGCTCCCTTAAAGAAAACACTTTTTAGTAATAAATCATTTTTGGCGTATCCTCTTTAAGAGATATTATTTTCTAATCAGAGTAAAAGTTCAAATGTTATAAATCATAATTTTGTGTTTCAGAAATACATTCAAAGTACGTATACTAAAGGAATTTTTTTTATTTCCAAGCTAATTTTGTAATATTAACAACATTTGAAGTTAACGAGCATTTTTTCTTAATTTTTTGTCTAAAAACGATATTGTAAATCATCCTTATTTTCAAAAGCACCACAATTACTCAATTTTACCTTATTTTATACAGAATCAATGGTCTTTAATGTAGTTAAAAAAGCAGCAATGAAACGACTCGTATGTGCTGACGTAGACGCATCTTCAACGCTCGATGTAATTTTCTTATCGAGTTTTTCATCCCACCCATTTTATATCTACTTGTAAAATTCTGCATCATAATCTTGCCCTGTTTCAGCAAAAACCTCTTCTCCCGAACAAATGCTTATAAAAATCAATTTGAGATTTTTCTAAATAAAAAAAGTAAGCAAAATAAATGTTTCTTTCCCAATTATGTCCGTTTGGTAACTTTTTATTAAGCCAATCAAGCAAGCGTCATTTTCAACATTTCTAGAATTGGGCTGTAAAACTAACCGTCGAGAATTTACAGTATAGACTATAAATATCTTACAGTTCGAACTATTAAAAGTCCAAAGAAATTGTGATATGTGTATTTACATTAATTTTTGCTGCAGTTACTAAATAACAATTTAAATATTATTGATAATAAGATTTGTGAATGAGCAAAATAGATACTTTGTAACTCTCAGAATTACTTATATTTTATTTATTTATTTATTTATTTTGTTAACTGTTATTGTTCATTGTTTCTATTTTATTTTATTTGCTGTTAACATTTAATAAGATCAACAAATAATCATACTTAAGATATCAATATATTATATATACCTTTTATTGTTTACTGAAGTGAACGTTCACTTCGTGTGCAACTTCTTATAAAATACTAATTGTAGAAAATTACTAATATTAATTATAAAATCAGTCTTTTGTATTTCAACAAAGCATTAATTATTTCTTTCTTTTGTTATAAAACATTTTGCAGTTAAGAACACTACTTAATTCTTTATAGTAATTAATGAAATATAGGAGCATAACATTATTGTTAAATACAAATAAAGTTTTTCTCATACATTAAACTTTTTCAACCAATCAAATCATATTTGAAGCGATGACTCTTTCGAGATAGATTATTTGAAAAAAATATAAATGAACATTGGGTGCGTTTTCGTTTAAATTATTTCTGTAGAAATTAACAGATTCCCGAAGGTGTCATGGCGGCGTTGAAATGAACAGCTGATCAGCGTGCCAATAGGCATCGCCGTTTATTTGTTATTTCTTTCTAATAGGAAAGACAGATAATTTTCCAGTTTTATTATTAATCACACGCACTAGCAGAGAACTGTCACATACATATCATTTACTGCCATTCTTTGGGAATCGGTAGCCCATACAAAATACATGGCTAGTTAATTAAGCACAGTCAAAAAAAACACATATATCAATTCAATAATAGGGTGAAATTTTAAGTTTGTTTTTTCGACAACTCTGGTCACACTGATTCTTAAAAGGCACTGATCCATGTTCACTTTTTCGAGGTCTTTAGTAAATTTAGTTATGATATCCAAAACTACCAACCTTATAAATTCAAAATTCAAAAAAAGCGTACTCAACCAGTCTCAAATTAAAAATTTGTATGCAGTTTGATCTTATGCAATCAACTTCATGCGAGAGAAAATCTTATTTTTTACATGTTTTTTATTTTTGATAAAATTAGAACAATATATTCTATTTGTTTAAAAATTGCTAATTTCAAATTTAGCGGCGTTGCGCAAAGCTCTGAGGTTATGTTTGCAGCTTCAAGCTTGACACAAACACTAATTATTAGAATATAATTATTTCTCAGTCTTTTGTATTATTAATAAAAATTATTAAAAATGTGAATAAATTCAAATAATTAAACTAATCTTAAGTGGGTTCATTATTTTTTCTTTAAAAAAATAATAATTATTGCGATGTGAAAAGGTACTTGTGCATTTCTAATGACCGGTGATAGAAGACAATTTCAGAGAAAACTATAGAAGGACAGTCTTAACTGTGAAAATTCTCTTCAGTCTTGCACTGCAAATATTCACAGTGCAATACTGTCATGAACATAGTCTCTACTGTAAATTTTACATTTCTCCTGGTTACCTGCCACGAAACGCTACCAGATGGCGCTAAAACAAAATTCCCCATCATTTGCCCGCATCTCCAGCAGCAAACTTAGATCGGGTGGCAATTTAAATTTTCTAAGATTGCAATTAGTGAAATCTTTCCGCGAGTTCTACTCATTTTCTATGACCTCGTTAGGTGAAGAATTAAATAGAAAACGGTAAGAAGTACACTTTAAATGCAGCAAAGCCACTGCCATCTTGAAAACGAGATCGTAAATCTAATAAACGCAAACGAATTTTTTTAAGATAAATGAAGATTTTTAGTTGAAAAAATGAATAATGATAATAAATATGTATTACATTCGGGAGATTTAACAATAAAAATCACACGAATAGGTGTTTATGTGAAATTAATCATTTGTTCAATTGATATCAAATTTTGGACTCAAGCAGAGTGAAGTTTTGTCTCTTTTTTGAGATAAAATGACTAGTTTAAAAATGTTCGTAAACCAGTATATTTCACTTAGTTTAAGCATGTGAAATGTATGGCAACACAAATATCGGGGGTAAACGAAGGGCGATGGTATAATCAGTAGATGGGTTGGGTGTGGTCAAGATAAAATGAAAGAGTAGGCAAGGGTGTGTTAAAAGAGTATCGACAAAAAAGGTCGGATTAATAGCTTCGATATTCTCGATCGTTTATGTTCATGAAATCGTATGCTTTGTAAATTAAATTTGAGTTTACTGTCGGAAGTACTGACATCTTGCTAAAAAAAGGTTGATTTTGAATTATTTCGCCGTAGTTGTTAACGCAAATAACGCTCGGTTTGCTTTTAAAATCTGTGTTGAAGTTTGTTCCGCTTGGATTCTTAATGAAAACGTGACTAGTATTAAGCAAATTCGAACGTGTAATACGAACAAAATATCAAAGTTTTGTCTTTAACTTTTGCTTCCAGTCGTGGTAATCAAATTAATAAACTAATTCGATTTTAATTAACAAATTTAGTTTCTTCGATGCAAGTAAATCGTGATAATGTTTACTTTAGTTATTTTTTTCAAAAATTGATATATTTGATGTTTTATTCTGTCTGCTTATTCTTAACCCTTTTTATGTCTCTATGAACAAAAATTTTTGCGAGTATGTTATATTTATCAGATTCGTTATTAAACAAATTTCCATGATTATTTTAACAATGAAAATGTGTGTCATTATAATGTACATCGCGACTCAAATGAAGTTTTTCTACACTAATAAAAAATAATATAAAATTGATTTAATATTCTGTATTAGATTATTTTTACACAAAATAATTGTATTTTTTAATATTTTACATTTTTTTAAGTTTTCGGATGTTTATTTTGCTAAATGAATTTCCTTTGCATAAATTATATATTGCAAGACATTTCTTTATTGTTAATTTATATTTATATCATGATTTGCGTTAAAAACTCAGTAAAATACATACAATAATATTGTTTAATATATAAAAACAAAATAATTTTCATAAAACAAATAATAAGTATAGTAACATTTTACCGCATTTTATGGAAACATTTTATAACAAAGAAAATTAAAAAGTGGCAAAAACATACGTATTTATGAAAATATAACAACAAATCTTCGGAAAGTGTCCTGATTCGCTTCACATTACAATAAATTTAAGCAAACAAATTGCGCTTGATACGTCTTAAACAATAATTGAGTCACGATGTTCAAAATAATGTACATGGTTGTTTATTAACACATAAAAAAATAGTATATGCATTATTATTATTGGAAATGCTTCATTAGACTCATATCTATGAGAAAATATAATTTTTACATTAGAAAAATAAATTTAATATCAATTTTATATTGAATAAATATGTTAATAATAAAGTATTCATTGACCTCTCTGTTTTAATTTGTTTATATAGATTTTTCCAAATAAATTTCAATTAAAATCTTTATAAAAAACATAGGTGTATTCAATATTAAATGAAGATTCATGGAAAAAATTCAGATTAAAAAATTTACATTAGTATTGCCGAGAGTATTTCTCGAATCAATTCCTGAAATTGATGTACATTATAATGTACAAGGCGAATGAAAGAGTTAATTGTATTAGATTCGTGTTCTTTTTAGAAAATAAATAAAGCCGATTATAAAATTAATAAATCAGTTTTTAAATAGAAATGCAATAAAATCGTTATAAAAATACTATGCAAACCATTTTTATGTAGAAAATATACATTCAATAATAAATGTTCTAAAAATAAAAATGTTTTTTTTTATAAGATATTTTCAATGAAAGTAAAGATCAAATAATTTTTATTTGAGAATAAAATTTATTTTCGATTATGCATGTAAAATGAAATAAGAAAATGTTTTCTTAAAAGTTAACTGTACTAATTAAATAGTTTATAAATAAAACTAATAATTATTAAGACTGTGATTATTTTATTTGCAATTAATGCCAATAAATTCAAGAGAGAATTCTTTATTATAATTATCGAATTCAAATTATGCCACTTATATGTAATACAATATTTGCTAAACTATTATAAATTTCATTTCAATCCTCATTTTCCACACTGAGAAAAATACATAATCATTTCAACTATATTTTTTAGTAGACTTTACCATATTTTATCGCCAAAAACCGCTGATGACAATATAGTAGAACCTACTATATTTTATAATAAGTCAGAAAATTTATTTTAAAAAATTAATTTTTATTCTATTTCATTGTGACAATCACACTTCAGTTTATTTAACTAATAAGTGCAGCCTATCCGAGAATAAAATTTGGGCCTCCAGCGTGTGATTCCAGTGCCTTATCAACCGAGCCACACAAGATTGCTTAAGCACCTTTTTGTTTGCCATAGGTACTTATTTGATACATTCCATGTGCTGGTGTTGTGTACGATTGAAGCCCACATATTTGTAATCTTCTGTGGTTAGGTTGATAAGGCACTGAAATC
>JABFPM010002919.1:0-15438 GCA_022817325.1 Idris sp. 1 HC-2018
TATTTATTTTAACTAGGTGGCCTTTTTTTTCTGTCCAGTGTATAATTGATAAAAACTGATATAATTTGCATAGTTTTGTCTCTATAACTGTTCCACCCGTATTCTGAAGGATTTCGTAATCTCGTGAACAAAAAAAAGTAGAATAAATGTATACAGTAGAAACTGTCTTTGGTTGTTAAATGGATGTTTGTCGCGCTTTCATAGGTAGCCTCCCCACTCTCAATAGCTTTTCCCCTCTACTGTTATTTTTCACGAAACTAAAACTTTATGTTTTAATAAAAATAGAAAGAAACAGTAATTTCTAATAAAAATGCACAACTCATGTTCAGTTATTGATAAATCGTTAATTTATTATATTTAAGTTTTTAAAAAAATCTTTGCATTTCAAAAATTATAACAAACAAACTGGAAAATTCTATTTTTTGAATAGCCTACTGTTTCGAAAGTGTTATTGTGGCAAAATTGTTCTTTTTTATTTTTTTATGAATAATTCTGAATTCTTCTACTTCCAGGCACCAAGCAGAAGCAGAACTGCGTTTAAATGGTCAGCGGAGTCCCGGAACACCCGGCTCGCAAGTATCGCATGTGTTTATGGATCACTCATACTCGCTGCCGCCAGCACAACCCACACAGCCCAGTCTACCGCCTCCGATGCCTATGGCGCCACCTGCGCCCTCGCTCACCAAGGCCAAGACCCCGACCAAACCTGTGAAACACAAAGACAAACCCGAGAAGAAGCGCGCGCATACCAAGTACTCGAAATTGAACTACGAGCGCGAGAAGGAAAATATCCAAAATGAGAACGCGGTTCGTAAGGCGGTGGCCGCGGTGGTGCTGCCGCCACCCCCCACCGAGGTTCGCTACAAAGAACGCGACCTCATGACCGGGATGCAAATTGCTTACGAATTCCTAACGCGTGGCATTGACGCCGAGGATGTCGAGTATTTGAGACGAAGTTATGAGGCGCTTTTGGCTGACGACACTCAGGGTTACTGGCTTAATGACACCCACTGGGTTGATCACACGATTACCGACATACCGACACCGGCAAAACGCAGGAAACGCGACGACATCAGGCTGCATGCCACTGGATGCGCGCGCACTGAGGGCTATTACAAGGTCGATGTTAAGGAGAAGGCCAAGCATAAGGTGAATAGACAAAATATTCTGTTTTACCTACTACAGATAATATAGCTTTTTTTACATTAACAACTGTTGGCAATAATGTTGTCTAAATTACCGACACTTTTGGTTACATAATACTTTTATTTCACTAATCTCGTCGGTAAAACAATATTTCTACTTGAACAGACCAGTTTATAAAAACATTGTCATCTAACCGACGCAGTTGATGAATAAGATTTTTATCTTACCGACGCAATCGGAGAAATAGTTTTCTGCTTTACCAATACAGTCGATAAAACAAAATTTGTAATTAAACAATAGAATTAGTAAACAAAAGTATTATATTAACAGTCAGTACTTTTTTATCTTATAATTAAAGTAGATGTCTTATTTGTCAAATATGGTTGGTGAAACAAATTTCTATCTCACTCATTCTGTCAGTAAAATGAAATTTCTAATTTACAATCAGAATCAGTAAAATAAGGTTTCTACTGTTACAGTACAAACGGTAGATTAAATTGCTATTCTATCGACGCTGTTGATAAACAAGATTTCTACAGATAAAGCAGATTTCTACTTTATCAATAAAATTCACTAAAACAGATTTTCTATTTTACCGACAAAACTGAATTTTACGATTTTTTTTCCTTTTCAGCACCATTACGCTCAAAGCATTCAGCGCAGCAACGACATCGAGGACACCAGTAGCATATATATTAGTGGGGATAGCGTGACCAACGGTCTGAAAGCCAGCTCCAAGGCTTTAGCCGGCAAAATGCAAGCATTATCGCGAGAAGCTCGAAGCAACCAGCGACGCCTATTGACTGCCTTTGGTATCGACACCGACAGTGACCTCCTCAAGTTCAATCAGCTCAAGGTACTTTTTGTCGCCATCTACTGACCCATTATTGTAATAAACACATTTGATTATTTTTTTTTCGTTTTAGTTCCGCAAAAAGCAATTGAAATTCGCGAAATCTGGTATCCATGACTGGGGATTGTTTGCAATGGAGCCAATTGCGGCTGACGAGATGGTGATAGAATACGTCGGACAGATGGTCAGGCCGATTGTTGCGGATCTACGTGAGGCGCAGTACGAAGCTACGGGCATCGGCAGTTCTTACCTCTTCCGCATTGATCTCGACACCATTATTGACGCCACAAAATGTGGCAATCTCGCAAGATTTATTAATCATAGCTGCAACGTGAGTAATTTTTTTAAAACCAATTAGACTGTTAAAGCAGGAAATCAACAGAATTGACGTTGTCAATAAAATAAGAATCTGTATTGCCATTATTGTTGTTAAAGTAGGGCATTTTCTTACCGATATTTTGGCAATGCAGATCCTCTATTTTATCAGCCCTGTGTTGTTAATGCGGAAATCTTCATTTATCGATCTGTCTGTAACGTAGATTTCATACTTTACCGGCAATATGTATATCGTTTTTAATTTTTAATCACTAAATTTTAATTTTTATTATATTTTTAATTTTTTTTCAGCCGAACTGTTATGCCAAGGTGATCACTATTGAGAGCCAAAAGAAGATTGTAATTTATAGCAAACAGCCGATCGGAATCAACGAGGAAATCACGTACGATTACAAGTTTCCACTCGAGGATGACAAGATTCCGTGTTTGTGCGGCGCTCCGCAGTGTCGCGGCACACTCAACTGAATCAGTTCTTCTATTTTATTTTTATTCTATTTTTTTTGTTTTTGTTTTTTTTGTTTTTTATTCTTACCTTTACGATTCACCTCGTGTCTCGCTCATATTTTTGTAAATAAAAGAAAAACAAACCCGTGTAAAACATTTTATAAAAATTCAATCAAACAGAAAAAAACAACAAAAGATGTCACTTGATTGTTGATCCTCTCGTTTTCTTTTTCTCATATTATCTAAAGTCGAATGTGTTCTTTTTAATTGGTATATATATATATATAAAATAGAGTAAATGCGCGTCGCCAATCAATGAGATATATAATAATATATATATTTATAGAATTTCTGTACATTGGACATTTTTAGTGATTTTGTTCAATAAATTTTGTAACTACATTTATTTATATTGTTTTTTCTTTTTAGGCTATTGACTATTAGCTGTGCTTGCAAATTACTTTTTTATTTGTTTTAATTAAAAAAAGATATGTTCTTAAATTAAAGGTAAGTAAGTTTGATTCCAAAATTAAAAGATCATTTAATAATAATTTAGTTTTTTGTACACATTTTTTAGCTTCACATGTCTTCTTGCATATAATTAATTAAAATGTTTAAGAACTCTGCTTTATCAATACTGTCGATAATTCTCGTATTCTGTATCTCGTTGGTATTATTGTTATAGTCAATAAGAATGGATCCTTCTGCCACACCAAACATCACTGCACGAACATTGACCAACATTTCTTCAGTCACCAGGTGGCGCCACAATATAATTGTCGCTGCCATCGCGTCTGCCGGAAACCAGTCGGTTTCAGTTTTCAATAAACAACCGTCAACTTTGTTCAAGAATTTTATTGATGTTGAGTTCAAGCCTCCTAAAATTTCTCTACGCCATTTCTGAAAAAGAATAACTTTTTTAATGAATTTGTTGTTTGAATTAGTCCTACAATTATTAGATAAAGTAAAATTCAGAGTCAGATTTAAAAAGAGTTTTAATTTATCTTAAATTTTACTGCTTCAAAATTGTATACTATTTAAAATAAATACTTTTTATTTTAGATAAAATTATCGGTTCGATTTTTGACTAACTTAATTTAGCAAATACCTTTGTAATATGAGCATTAAAAACTGTTTCCCAAGGTGTCAGGACGATTGCTCCAGTTCTTTTAACCGAATTAAATAATATAAAATTGCTCACTGGGTCTGCGTGAAAATTAAATTCAACGCCTGGAGCTGCGTTTCCCCTTCCATGAACCGATCCACCCATTACATAAAAAGTATTAACATTGCTTGCAAATTGAGGATCCAGATTATGTGCCATGGCGATGTTTGTTAGAGGTCCTAATGCTAAAATACTGAGATTATCTATAATAAAATTGCATTACAAAATAATTCTATTTTTTTTGTTTTGAATTTATTTGATTGAAATTGAATTTGTTAATATTTTTGTTTTCAGCACCTTTATACTTTTGGGCCAGTTCCACCAGAGCCACTGCAGCATGTTTCGAATAATCGACTTGCGCTGTTATAATTTGATTAAACTCAAAATCTCCAAAACCATCGTTACCAAAAAAGTTGTCACTAGTTTGATTTCGAATCAGCGGCTTTTGGGCTCCTGCATAAACTTTAATCTGATAAAAAAATATCATTAATCTTGACTTTATTTGTTAATTCGTGAGACAAAAGTCAATCTATTAATTCTTATTTATATTTTATTTAAGATGAGTTTCATATTTATAAATTTGAGGCTTAACTGTCGGGCGAAGGGAATGGACTTCACTTTTCGCCGTTCATGCTATATATATTGGAGAAGTTTTCTCAATATGTTTATTATAAGATATGAGTTTTAAAAAATAATTAAGTGTATCCATGTGTTAGAATGGGTCTTTGTTTGTGAGCTTTGAGTCACAGTAAACTGTGACACCATAATCAGTTCAGTTCGAATATTCGAACGATAAAAACGCACTTTCAATAGTACTGGTGGTTAAATAGAAGCTAATAAGTTAAATTTGAATTAATGTTTCTTTTATGTAACAAATAATAATTAATAAAAAATGATAATTAAAAAATCTACTCAATATTTTTTATTATATTGACAGTTAAAAATTGTATTATTATTTTTTCAAGTAGCTTATATTTGCAAGTGACTTAAAAACAAAACCAGTATCAAATTTGAAACATTAATCAAGTTTTATCATAAACTGTCGACAAATTTTATTATCGTGATATCTTGCATCGTTATCCTAGGGATTTTGTTTTATAACACTTTGCAGATTATTATCGCAAAATTAAGAAAAAAAATTAAAATGCAACATTTTTAAAAGAATTTTGTAAGTATGTTTGTCTCATTCTTACATCATTGCGTTTTGCAATGGTCAGAGTTTTTCTGACATTTAATTCGACGATTTTTTCTTCGGTGTTTCCATAGACACAAGTAATGGCCACAATTTCAAATTGCTTTTGTAGTTTTTTTTCCGCTGATAAAAGCAACAAAATTGCCAGTGCATCGTCTCCTCCTGCATCGGTATCTATCACCAGGTTAATCTTCTCATTTTTTGATGAACTCAGACTAATCACACTTGTTTTTTGAACAAAAAAGCACCAACAAATTTTAGGTTTAAACAAAAATATATTTATAAGTTACTAGATATAAAACTTACTTTATCGCAAAAACTCCTATAAATAGTATAAAAAGCGAAACCACAAAAACTATTTTAAAGTTGACCATTTTCAAAATTTTATCTGCAAAAAATTGAAAAATATATTATGAAACATGAAATAAAGTAAATTTTAATTTGAATTTTTACCATGAAACTGCATTATACACACAATTTTCTATCTTTTTCATAAATAATGTTTTACAAAAGTCCGAGATAATATTTGAAAAGAAAAATTGAAAAAAATATCATTGAAAAGCAGCTTTGCTTAATAAAACGCAAACTTGTTGTGTCAAAGAAAAGATTAAATCTATTAAGTTACGTCTGCTATCACGATAAGCGAAGATTCAACTAATAAGTAGGCTGAAAAGTGTAACTTATGTTTTAAATAATTATGTTAATGAAATTTGTTTGCTTTTTAAATTAGCATTACAAGATTTGCTGTTTTTCGTAACTTAACTTGAAATTTCAATATTCATAGAATAGTGAATATAAATGTTTATATGAATAATATATTAATTATATTTTAATTAAACAGAGTTCATGGAATGAATAATTTATTTCATGTATTGTTTAATAACAAACATGTTTAGTTGAGTGAATGAGCAGGAAAAAAAATTACAATTAAAGTCACATACTCGGTCACACATCATAAAACAAATACATACAACTTGTTATCATCACTTTTTAAAAGAAAGTAAAATTAAAAATTATCAAACATTTTTCATCGAATCAACGATATAGTTACAATTTTTTTTTAAAATTATATTAACATTTGTTAATGATAGAATTTCATAACAGCTTTACAGATTCTCAGAGTTTGCTTGGCTACTTCGTTAAGGGGACGTGGGACCAAAACGGCTAAAGTCCACAATTCCGAATAAACTGACGTGATTTTATGATATTTAGTACTTGTCGATGGCCTGAATAAGAAAGTCAATTGAAATGGCCAAAAAGAAAAAGCCCTACCCCCTTTTTGTAACAATAAAGGTAATAAAAATAAAAATATGAAAATAGGGTAAATTTGATCAAGTTTTTCTCAGTCAATTTTCATCCGATTTATTTGAAATTTTGCACAGTTTATCTTCAAAGCATAATAAAGAAATCTGCAAGATAGATTTGTGATATTTTAACTTGGTGTAAAGTTATGCTTGTTCGAGCGCGAAGGTGCATAGAATAGGCTATTTTGGTACTATGTTTGAGTGTTTTTCGTATTCAAATTAACATAACTTTTTTTTAAACGAACAAATAAAAAATCCATCTTGCAGAAACTTTTATTATATTATCAAGAACAATCGTGCCAATTTTCAAGTAAATCGATTGAAAACTGAGTGAGTAAAATTAAGATACGTACAAAAAACACCGAAAATTAAATTACGAGCTAATCGCGTTTAAAGTTTGGCATCTTTTATTCATTTTTTTTTTGAATTTTTTCATATCTAATCACTATGTACAAATATAAAATTTTAATCTACGATGCTTGAGCCATAACTAGGACCTTCTTTGGCCACTTTAGCTTTTTCAGCCGCTGATTTAGGCTGCTTATGTTAATTTAATTTACCATCCAAATATAACTCACACCCAAGCGCACCAAAATAGACACTGTGCACTACTGGACAAATTGTTTTTTGAATTGAATTTTTTCAATTTTTCCGAAATTCTTGCTCACATCTCCGCTTAATGGACATTCTACTAAGAAATAAATAGCAAATTAATTATTGAAAATCTTCGATATTTCGTTTATCATTAACAAACTAAATTTGAGAGTAGTTTTTTTTTAAATCTAAATTTGTCCTATTTTAATATTGAAAGCTTCATCAAAGTTTTAATTTTGTATGGATTCCTTTTAAGGTGTTTTTACTTTCTGCAAATTCTGAGTGAAAAAATTAATTTGCCTATTAATTATAATATTGTCTACCTAAGGGGACAACATTTAATATCATGTTATTGTACATTTTGTTATTAATATTCCAAATTTTTTTTTAATTTTATTATAAAATTATAATTTATTTGAAATTATTCTTTCAGCTTCTCATGTCTTTTTAAAAATAATAAATTAAAATGTCTAAAAATGTTACATTATCAAACTTGTCAACGATTCTCGTATTTTGTATATCGTTGGTTTTGTTGTAATAGTCAATAAGAAGAGATCCTCGTGCCTCGCCGGTCATCACCGCATGAACGTTGACCAAAATTTCATTAAACGTCAGGTGGTGCCATATCATAATTGCCGATGTTATCACGTCTGCTGGCAACCAGTTTTTCTCATTTTTTAAAGAACATTTTTGAACTTTGTTTAAAAATTGCATTGTCGTAGAATTAAAATTTCCCAAAACTTCTGTGCGCCATTTCTAAAAGAACAAATCATTTTTTTAATTAATTCATTTTTTACCGTTAGTCTTTATCAATATATCAAATTATAAAATAAAAATGTTGAACTGCTAAAATTTTAATAATATTTTTTCTAGTTCGAATTTTGTTAATAGAATATATCAATTTTCTTTTTTATTTTAAGAACCCAAAAATTATTTTTCATTTTCAATCAAATTAATCATTTTTTGATTTTTCTTCCAAAATGATTGTCAAGATTAATATTATTTTTTTAATTCGCAACTTGCAAAGCTTAATTTAAAAAATACCTTTGCAATTGGAGCATTAAAAACAGTTTCCCAAGGTATAAGGACAATGGCGCCAGTTTTTTTAACTGAATGAAAAAATATGAAATTGCTCACTGGGTCCTTCTGAAAATTAAACTCAACTCCTGCATTTCCCCACCCATGAACCGACCCACCCATTACATAGAAAGTATTTACACTGTTTGTAAATTTTGGATCCAGATTCCATGCCAGGGCAATGTTTGTCAGAGGTCCTATTGTTAAAATACTGAGACTATCTGGAAACAAATCAATTTACTTTTATTCATTTAATTAAAATTAACTTGTCTTTAATTTTTTTAAGCAAATACCTACTTTTGTATTTTTTAGCCAGCTCCACCAAAGCCACAGCAGGTGTTTCGAATAATCAACTTGCGCTGTTATATTTTGTTCAAACTCAAAATCCCCAAATCCATCATTACCAAAAGAGAAATTTCGATCTAACGGTTTCTGGGCTCTTGCATAAATTTTAATCTGATAAACCAAAGTTAATGATTATTAATTAAAACAGCTACTTAATATATGTAAATCTGATAACAGATAACAAGTTTATTTTTGTTTTCAACAAAAATTTATTATCGTGATATCTCGCCATCGATATCATGGGATGTCAGTTTCCTTATAGATTATTCATCAAAAATTAAGGGCGACGAAATTAAAAACAATTTTATATATGGAATGTAAAATACTTTCCTACAAATAATTTCCTTTTAGTTTCTTACGTCGTTGCGTTTTGCGATGGTCAGAGTTTTTCTGACATTTAATTCGACGATTTTTTCTTCGGTGTTTCCATAGACACAAGTAATGGCCACAACTTCAAATTGTTTCCGAAATTCTATTTCCGCTGATAAAAGCAGTAAAATTGCCATTGCATCATCCCCCCCTGCATCGGTGTCTATCACCAATTTCATCTTCTCATTTTTTAAAGACTTCAGACTAAGAAAATTAAAAATAAAAAAATTAAATCAACAAATTTGATCATTTTTCATATAATTATTAGGGTGTATCGAATTCTTTTTCCGGCCTCAATGAACACATTAAGTTTTTTATTATTAAATATAAATTAAAAATAAAACTTACTTCATTGCGGAAATTTCTATAAATAGTACGCAGAGCGAAACCGCAAAAACAATCTTAAAGTTGACCATTTTTAAAATTGTATCTGCAAAAAAATAACACAATGACAGACAGAATATTTTAACATTGATTGACGTATTTATTAATTTACTAATAATTAAATTATTTTTTTAAAACAAATTATATTATATTGTTTCCAATAAAAAATCATTACTTACAAAATATTTTTTTTTCTTTTAAAAAAGAATATATTAGATTTTATACCAATTTTTAATATAAATTAAAATAGTATGTAAATAATTATATAAATAAATTTGAACAGCAACTTCACTTGATGAAACGCAAAACTGTTGTGGCTAAGAAATGAATAAATCTATAAAGTTATAAGTCGGTGGTCATGATAAGTGGCGAAGTTTTAATTAACAACAGGACTTGAAAATATAATTATATTTTAATTCAATAGGGGGATTACACAAGAAAGTATAGATACTTAATTTTTTCTTTTAAAAATACATTTTTAAATAAATTAATTTGTATTATAAAATTAAGGCCGAAACTGTCCAAACAAGATCCGGGAAAACAGATTCATATATGCACTTTCAAAAGTGTCAGTCAAATGATAAATTCCATTTTAAGTTAACTCCAACTTTTGACCGGAGCATTTGAAAGCCGAAATTTCACCAAAAAACGTATTTTTATTCAAAAATTGGATTATAATTTATATATTAGTGAGGATAAAAGATGTTTTAGAGAATTTTTTTTAAAAACACGTTCTATAAATATTGTATTTATAAATATTGCTCATAATTGTAATATGAATAAATTTAAACCATTCTATTATATTTGTCTTATTTTAGCATAAAAATGAGAGTACTACATTTACTTTAAAGGGTAAAAATTGTACTATATCAGTGCAAGTTTACATCAATTTTATTTATTAATATAAATAATAATTAATGTTACATAAAATTATAATAAATAATGATAAATAAATTAATGAATTTTTAATTCATGATTACAAAGTATAGACCCTTCTTTGAATAATGTACATACGACTCTATCGAAATAAAGATCTTTGAACTGTTAATCAAAACTTAAAATAAAATAATTCAGAAAAGTGGTTCATAGTTGCCTAAATCAAAGTCATTACGAGTTGATATGAAATAAATTTTGTAAACAAAATTTCCGTGAATAAATCAACAATAATGAGAAAGACCATTAAGGATTTTTGACTTTCATTAAGTATCGATTGAAAAAAAATTCACAAAAATAACATATCTTCAAAAATTTAACTAATACTAGAGCTATCCCATTCATTTTATATCCGGTCAATAATTCAAGTTATTTTATTAAACTTTTTTTAAAGCAAAATATAAACAACTGATTGAAAAAAAGGCTAAATCTATGTTTTAATTTTTTTAATGAACTCATTAAGAATCATTACATTTTCCCAAAATTCATTATATGCACTATATTTATTACTATACCATTCAACATACTTATTTTTATCCTATGAAATGACTGAAATGAAGAAAAACAAACAGGGTTGGAAAGATTTTGACGGTTAAGTCAAAATCTGGTCAATTAACCGATAAAATTTTGACAAGTGGTCAAATTGGTCAAAACCTCGAATTAGTAATAGACAAGTACATTTTTTGAGTCTGAGTCAATTTCTGAAATTGACTCAGATGAGGAGTACTAAAATATTTTAAAATTGTTAAGCTTTTATTTGTAGTGATCTAAGTCATTAATGTTAATTTAAAATACTTATTTCTATAATGAATGTTATAGCAGTTACAAATTTTATTTTGTATTGCTTTGTATAAAATCTAAATTGGTTTTATTGTATGTTATCTAATTATTAATCAGCAAAAGATATGCATTTTTATTTGTATAAGAGAAAAAAGATTGAAATAAACAAATAAAGAGGTTTTGTATCAATGAATTAATAAAAATATATTATTTTATGCATTTTCTTAATCAAATATATTTTGACCAATTTAACCGTCAATTGACCAAAAAGGTTTTGACCGGTCAAATGTACAACCCTAATAATAAATTATTAGGCAATATAAAATAAGGTATGTAAGTTACAAAAAAGTTAAAATTGTAAAACGTATAAACATTTATTTATATCAAGAATTCAACGTGTATACGTAACTTAAACAAAGGCAATTTAATTAGATAGAAAATTAAAAGTAATATTAATAAATTTATTTTAATAAATTACCTATATTCTGTCACGATTATTTGGCTTCAATTTAGTAAAATGTCATATTTCTCACAGTACATATCTTTATTTATTGTTAAGAAAAAAATATTAACATTAAAAAAATCAGACCCTTGTCATGTTCTAGCCGGGAGCCCCCAAAATTTTTTGTCTTGCTCTATAATATACCCGCTTTGAGTCTTCAAATTTTTGAACTGATCGGCGTAAATAAGTTTTGATACCTTCCTTCTGAGTAGTTATTCATTTTAACATAATGTTGCTAAAAAGCTTCGTGGTCCTGTGAGTTAAAAATAATCTTAGATATAGATAAAACCTTCAGTATCATGAGTTCGATTCCCCGGCCAACGGAATTTGTCATACTTCGAAAAATGTTAAAATGTTTTTTAAAGAGAAAAGACTTTAAAATTAACGTAATAAATAATACAATAAATATATTAATTTTTGTTGTTCATTTTTTGTTTTTTAATGAAAAAAGTTTTCGGGCACGCCTTCATAGGGCCTTTGTAGGGCCTAGTAAGGGTAGGTTATATAGGGATTATAAAGGCAAGGCGTTACACGCCTTTTATGGGCCCGGTTATAGCATTTATGGGGCCTATAAAGGCCCTATGTAATTTATCAGGGCGAGCCTACATGGGGCCCTGATTCTATTTTTACTATGGTTAGACAAACTTTTTTTTTTTCAGCTGAAGTACATTATTTATACAAATGTTGAAATATTTTGTCAATTTTTGTTCTCAATTTTACATAGTTTTATGAATTTTTCAAACTTAAAATTACTTATAAATATTATATAATTTATTTATTCAAAGATATTTTATTTATTATTTTAATAAGATAATATTCTTCACGACAACATAAATATTGATTTCAAATTAGAAATGTTCTTTTCGTGATGTAAACAGTCCAGCATATTAGATACAACATTTAAATTTCTAAGCTTAGTAGTGTTCGCACATAATTTTTTGGAATGTGGTGATGACATGCCTTTATTAAAACGGTTACAAAAAAAACCCAAATCGGCAAGGCTGGGGTAGTAACTTCCAGTAAAGTTATATAACATATATCTAAATACCTTCTTTTTATTAAGTACAATACATTTATTCCTTCTTCAGCATCCGTGGAACGGCTTTTTAGTTGGACTTCTTTTTGATGATTTGGAGGGGAAGTTTGAGTGAATAAAACTTTGAAATTATTTTATTATTAAAGTTCAATAAATGTATGAATTAGTTCATATTACTCACTGTTTTAGGGTCAAGGCGGGTAAAAATGATCAGTTTTTGCAAACTTTTATAAATATATCATGAATTAATCATAAAACTTCATTTTTGCGTCAGAAATATAAAAAAAGATCTTATAAATATTATTGCATGTTTAAAAACTGAACAATTAACTGCACTGAATTGTTATAACAAATTATATGCTGATCATGTTTACCCTCCAGTTCGGGTGAACTTATTGAACAAATTTAGTTAATTAATAGAAAATTTTATAATTTACTCCATAAATTCAAAGAACATAACCTTAAAATGTCAATAAATACCAAAATAGCTACACTGAGAGAATTATGATTTTAAAAATTATGATCAGTGCTAGTAAACTGAATGCATGAAGCACTTATTAGATTATATTCAATCGCCATTTAACAAAAAACTAGCAGTGATAGAACTTTTTTAAATATTGTTTAAAAAAGTTCAAACGTTATTTGAAAAACTTCTAGCACCGCTATAGTTCTTTTAAATAATGATTACATATAATGTAATAAGTGCTTTATGCATTTAGTTTACTAGCACTGATCGTAATTTTTAAAATCATAATTCTCTCAGGGTAGTTTCAAATTTTTAGTCAAAATTTACCAATTTTGAATCAATAAATGACAAATTCTTAGTTATTCAAACATCATTTATATAATTTATCTCTAAAAATTAGCCGTGTGCTTTCAGCGAATGCATCATAACATTGATCATTTTTACTCGAAATCGCTGATCATTTTCATCCGATAACTTTAGTGAGTTAGTAATAAAGTTTGGGCTTATAACAAAATATTTTGTGGTATTTACAACATTCACAATATTTCAAAATATGTTTTCCATATAAAAGGTTTAAGTTTTTCATGTTACATTTGAAGATTAACAATAAATTTGCAAGCGTTGAAAACAATTTCACACAGCCATATTGTGCTACAGGTAACAATAATAATTATTTTCCAACTATACAATTACTTTTAAACTTGCACAAATTTATTTTCATTCATAAGAAAAGTTTTTTTAATGAGAAAAAATGCTTTGATAAACGTTTTCAGTTATTTTTATTTACAAATTCAACTGATCATTTTTATCCGACTTTTTTACCCTGATCATTTTTACCCGCCTTGACCTATATAAATAAATTTGTATGTTATTATTATTACTTTTTTATTGTAAATTTTGAATCAATTGGCTATAAATAAAGTATTAAAAATAGAAATGATTCTTTATTTCACTCTGATGTCCTTTTTGAAAAAAATTAATTTGATAAATAGCATTTTAACTAACTTTTGCAAAAAGAAGTAACTTTTTTTAACATATGAAAATTTACATCAACTTTTACTTAACGAAGTTACACTTTTAAAATCCTAACGTTAACTTTATGAAGTTACTAAGTCATTATATATATATATTTTTTTTCATTAACTTACCCAGCCTTGGTTATTTTACAAACAAATGATTTTATCACACTGTAAATTATTTTTCATATCGATATTTTATAAATATATATATATGAAATAGAGAAAAATTTTTTGGCGAGTTAACTCGTCAGTATATCTGAAGGGGTTAAATTATTCTAAATCTGTTTAAAACTTTGCTAGTCTTTTTGGAAATAATGCATTAAAATGTTTGAAAATTTTGCATTATCAAACTTTGTGACAATTCGCGTGTTTAGTATTCTTCCGGTGTTATTTTGATAGTCAATAAGAAGAGATCCTTGTGCCTCGCCGGTTTTTACCGCCTGAATATTGACCAAAAAGTCTTTGGTCACCAGATCGTCCCAAATTACAGTTGCTGCTGCCATCAGATCTGCTGGGGCCCATGTTTTTTGTTTGAGCAATGACGGAGCTTCAACTTTATTCAGAAACTTTATTATACTAGAGCTGCTATTTCCCAAAATTTCTGTGCACCATTTCTAAAATGAGAAAAATTATGAAATTATTAACAAATTTTTCCTGTACAAAGCTTCGAATTGTCTGTGCGTGAGATGACCACCAATCAGAACGCGTAATGTCAATGTGGGGACAGGACTTTTGAGCACTGCTGTTTTGGCGCCGGGACTTTTTGGCGCAATGATAAGAATAATATGTTAAATTTTCAAATCAATATATTATCAATATATTAACAACTAATTTTCTGAATATTTTAGTAAAACTTGATATTATAGAAAATATTATGATTTTAATGCATCATTTAGCTATTTATAAATTATAATTTCATAAAAATCTAAAAGAAATAAAATCGTCCACATTTATTTCTGTTATTATATTGGGAATAGATAAGCTGGCGTTATTATTTCATACTAATACGTCTATTTACGTAATATAATTTAAAAAATATAAAATATGCATTCAATTGTTAATATTGTTTAACTGTTATTATTATTAAGATAATTTTGTTTTTTAATTGTGACAATCCTGCTGCAAATAGAGGTAGGAATCCGAGATAGGAATCCTAGCAGAATGTTCTACATGGAAATTATATAAAAGTGTATACTTTAAGATTTGAAATATCACATTTTGTTCGTTTTTGTTGTTTTAAATTTTGAAAAGGTAAAATAGTTTTCAAAATTTTAATTTTTTTTGAATCCTTAAAAATTTCAAATTAGAAAACTTGTCATTTTTTATATGATTCTGAAATTTCTATATGTATATAATTACATTTTTTTTTTATTCCAAAAATTTAAAATTATATAATTTTGTTTATTTTTTTAATATTTTATATGTCAAGTACTGTAACCTTCCTATTTTCATAAATTAACATATAATAATGAAACAAATACTCATTTATCAAT
>JABFPM010002920.1:0-15438 GCA_022817325.1 Idris sp. 1 HC-2018
CAGAAGTACTCCAAAAGCCCAAACAGTTCCCGGATGGTGTTTCAGGCGATTAACGATACACCCTGTGGCGGCCCACCGAGCGAACTTCATATCCTCCAGCGAATACTTGGCAATTCCATGGCCCATAAGTTTTGGATTAAAATTGTCATCCAGACCGACGCTCCTCGCGCACACAAAACTGTGCACAATTTTCAACCTGTCTAGGTACTGAAGTGCCGAAGCTATTGACGCCCCAATCTGGGGAATTTTGTCTCCGGGAAAGGGGTTGCCAAGTCTGGACGATAAGAGACGATTTTTCAGAGTTTCAGTCGGTAATTCCAGCGCCACGTACAGAGTGTCCAGGGTTTCGCAGGTACCAACCAGACCGGCCAAATTGTTTGTTACACCGGCCCTTATGCAAACATCCAGTTCACGAAGCATCTTCTTTTTTTCCGAACTTTTCATCGACACGTCCGAAATGCTGTGAACAGCTATTGTTAACATTTTGCCGTCTTTTTGAACTGATCCTGTGTGCACGGTACCAAAACGACCTCGACGTAATACTTTGGAGTCAATGGTCAGGGCGCTGCGAGGAATAGTCCAGAGCTTTTTCTTCAGTTCCTAACAAATAAAAGTTAAAATGAAGTTCAAAAGTCAAAATAAAAATAGTTCAACACTAGAACTACCAAATTTGTGCCATTTTAAAATTGAAATCTTCATAAAAGTTTTAATTTTTAACAGATTTGTTCGAAAGTTTTTGGCAATTATTTATCAAAATTGAATTATTGTTTATGGTTAACAAACTTAACTTTTATGGTTAAAAAATAATTCAATTTTGAAAAAAAAAACTATTTTTTAATCATGAAAGTGGGTAGGAATCTATACTCCCTTGAAATACGGAGGTAATAAATTTGTTCTCTTTTTAATTTAATCTATATGTAACGCAATAGTTAAAATATTTCAACATTTTGGATATTGTCTACATTGCAAAATCTTGTATTATGTACACTCAAAAAAACAAGTATAGCTTTTCAAGTAGTAGTTAGGTGAATTTTTCAAATCGTTCTCCAATCTGACAATTCCTTTTTTAATTTTACAATATAACGGATTTATATAATAAAATATAACAATTAAATAATACAATTTTCATAATATACATAACATACAATATCATAATGAAATATAAATTAAAATCGAACTATAAATAAAATTAAAATTGAAATATAAAATTCAGAAAAAGTTCTGTAACGTACTTGAAAGTTCAAGTAACTTACTTGAAAATTAATATACTTTTCATTGACAAAAAAGATCCCTGTGAAAATTACTTTAATTTTCAAACTGAATTCTCTGAGTGTTATCAAAAATCATTTAAAAAAGTCATTCTCGCTAACTTATTAAAGTTGGGACAAATGTATACCACTGATAGTTCTACATATTTTCTGGTAGTTCCAATGTTAATTGATTTTCTTACCTGATAATGATTAGGAATTTCCGGAACATCCTCCGGTATATACGCCACATTGTCCACTTCCACCAAGGGACCTTGCAGAGTCAACTCCTGATGATCCGAGTACCTTTTCAGTCCGCGCTCAAATTTTCTTCTTATAAATACATAAATAACTACAGACAGTACCAAAAGACCGCCCAAAAAGACGATTCCAATCCAAAGCAGAATCGCGACCGCACTTGTGGATGCCGTCGAACTTCCGGACAGTCCCATCAGTCCGTAGCTGGTGACGGTTAGATTCGAATAACTGTACTGAACTTCGTCTCCGATTCTCGAAACAACGACCAAACCTATCTGCGGAGGCATGTAGCTCATATTCAGAGGTACATTGTAATAGCCACCGATGTTTTTCCCATTTCCAACGACAAATTCTCGGTAGTCCTCGAAATCCGAGGCACCAAATGCAGCAGTGACGTAGTACCCAAGACCCTCCTCTTGGGATCGGTAAAAGTCCGGGTACCATTGATCGTGTTTTCTCGGCGGAATCAGTCCAGGATTAACGACAACTATTTGATAGGAACTGATTGGACCATTCTCACTGAGGCTAGGCTCAATAGAAATGATAACAGAATCGTAGTAAGTTCTTAGGATTTTCGGAGGAAGAGGTTCCTCGGGCGGGCCTATGTAGGTCCAATTAGTTTCGAAGGCCGGCTCGCTGTCTCCGCGAGAATTCGATGCTATTATGGACACGTTGTACTCGGTTCCTGGCTCCAGACCATCGAGGATGGTGGTGTTGGAGAAACCACCTTGTACCTGACTTTCAAAAGGTGCGAGTTTTTTCAGGGAATAAGTTTTGATGGCGTCTGCTCGAATCGTATAGGAAGTTACGTTTCCATTTGGAATGTCAGGATAAGTCCAGGATATTAAGAAACCAGTTGGTTTTCTCCGGTGAAGGCGTAGACGTGGAGGACTTGGACCTATTTAAAAGATAAATTCTTTTAGAAACTCTGCAAAATATTTAGAGAGAGAAGAAGTAATTTCGGTATTAAAATAACTTTGAAAAATATAATTGAAATCACCTTTTTGTCCAGTTGCATATACACTTGTTGCATTGTACGAGCCACACAGCATAGTGTGTGCAGTATCACAATAAACAGTACAAGAATCTGAAGGCCCATGTTTACCATAACTACTTCCACAGTAACATTTTGTAACCATTACACCGGCATACCTGTAATAACAAAAGACTGTTAATACCAGAACGTAGTTACAGTAAAGATAAAATAAAAATTGGCACTTACATGTAATACTGCATACGACACGAGTCAATACACTCAGCTGGTGAACTGACCCTGTTAGAAACTAATATTATCAAATCTGGGTCAGATGAATTGCTCCCAAAGCATCCTAAGGGTTCTTCGGAGGAAACAATTGCTCCGGAAACAAGGAGAATGAAAGTTACAAATAACATACTGCTTATTTAAGTCAGTGACACTCCCTGATTCAAACATTTGATGATTCATGCAGAAGTATTTCATTCATATTCTTCGTTTAATCCAATTTGATTAAGAGTTACTTAACATTTGTTTGTTAATTAGCACGTATGGAAAAAAAATGTTTGCTCTCACATGATAATACTTATTATAATTAACAGTTGCTCCGAAATTTGGTAAACAATTAATTACCAAAACTAGGTGATAAAGTGTACAGTGAAAATTAAATTTTGTTGGAGTATTATTTAATGATAATATCTTTCAGGTATTAAAAAAATTAATTGTATTATTTGCAAACATTATATATCACTAAAAACACTGTGTAAACAACTTTGAAAATCTTATTGATACAAGTATTTGCTAATGAGTCACTGATAACTATGGTGCAGAGATAAATAGATATATTTCTAATCGAACAGGTGAGAAAACGAAAGTTTAGTTCGTGCGCGCCTCTCCAAGGTGGCAGCAACTTCGGTACCTTAACGCGGTGCTTTTGAACTCATGTCACCTGAAACTTTCACTTCAAGCAAGTTCATTATTTTATTGAGAAAAAGTAATAAACAACTGCATTTCATTTAAAAAATCATATTTTAATGACATTTGATCACTACAATTCATATTTCCTAATTAATATCTTTTTATTCGTACCTAAATAGTCAATTAAACTAGATAAATATATTTTGATGAGCTGTAATCCAATTCATACATGAATCGAGACTATTTAGCCTAAAGTGAAAAATAATTTTACAATGTTTCGAAACGCGATTATAAAAAATATATTAAAATTAATTTATAAAGTAAAAATCTCGGTAAAAATTAATTAAATCAATATAAAACTTGTATAAATATATTAGTAATACTTGCTACAAATTCTATAGTTCTAAATATTTTAAGCTACAAGAAGTTTTGAAAATTTGTTGTCCAACTTCTTTTATATGTGAGATTTCAAAAATAATAATTTTTTCTCAAAATAAAAATTAAACTTTACAAAAATATATCATAGAGCCAGCTATAAAAATACTTTGCATAGCTTTCTGTATACAAATATAGTATTATTATCATCGCACAGTTTGCGACATATGCAACGGAGTGAGCATTGCATCTAAAGTAGCATTTTTTAAATTTGCCCCTCGTAAATTAGCATCTTGCAGATCAGAACCAGACAAGTTGCAGTTCTGAAAAAATTAAAGTTTATTTTTGTCAGATTAAATTTAAAATATATATATATATACATATATATTATCGCATAAAATGTAGTACCTCCAGATCTGCTCCAGCTAAAACAGCGGATCTTAAATCGCAGTTTTTCATTGTAGCATTTTTTAAAGTAGCTACGCGAAGATTTGCAGCAGCCATATTGCTGCCTTCTAAATTAGCTGCCTTCAAATTAGCACCTTCCATATTGGCAGGAAGTCCGTTGGGGTCTTCAAAGTTACACGAATGAAGGTTCGCTGCTTCCAAATTTGCGCAAAGCATTTTAACGCAAACCAACTGAGCGCCCTCTAAATTTGCACTTGACAAATCTGCGCGTTCTAAACAGCAGCCCGACAAATTTGATCCAGCGAGATTGCATCCACGTAAATTTGCATACTATAAAATAAAAGAAAAACAAATAAAAAATTCAGACTATTCACTTAAATTTATAATTGAATATTTTTACAGTCTTAAATAGAAAAAAAAATTACCTTGAAGTTAATATTTCTTAAATCTAACTTAGATAAATCAGATCCAGCCAAGTTAACACCTTGAAAACGTAATTCAGCATTAACTGGGGTTGTCATGCTGGCTTTCAAAACGTCTCTTCTCGTCAAAGAGGCAGTTCCTTTAAATTGTTTTTCTTCTTCTAGTGACATTTTTTCTAAAATCCGCACAGCTCCTTCGATACCATAAAATCTAGCTTCTTCTAAAACACCTAAAATATTAAAAAAAAAAGAATTGAAAATAATGTTTTAAGAAATTAAAATCTAAATGAAATAATTGAAATTTGATTTTGAAAACTACCTAATGGATTCATGCTATTATCAAGTATTAATTCTCCGTGTCTCAAGTAATTTAATAATGGCTCAAAATATGTGGGACTTCTGTCTATCAAATAAGCGCCAGTTTTGTCTTGATTACTGGGCATTATTCTCCAGTCTTCGCTTTCTATAAACATTCTGAAAAAAAGTCATAATATTTCTGAAATATATATATATTTTTCAATTATATAAGATAAATTTTTTTTTTGAGCTGTCAAATTTAAACTTAAATATTAACATAAATAATTGATGAAATATATGATTTTATTAGATAAATGGAAAGATAGAATAAGATATGATAATTTGCTAATATATTAAAATTAAACAACTTGGTTAAGGAGACTCCATGCCAAAATGGCTAAAATTGTTATTTTTCCATGAAATGACTTGAAGTTTTGTACAAATTTGCTACTCAACTCATTAAAAAACTAAATAAGTCGAATTGTTGATAAAAATTATAATATGTTTATTTATTTGCAAAATTATGTGAAAAAAGGGTATCTCCGACGTGATATATTGTAATCAATTTTTATCAATTTTAATTTTTTTTAAAATGTTCTTTATTTATAGCACTAAGAACCTGTAAGACAGATTTTGAATCTTTTTTTCAAAAGTTACGGTATGTTGAGACTATTTCATCAAAAAAATAAAGGAAAAGCACGTATTTGTATTGTTTAAATTGATATAACTTTTTTAAAAATTAGAATATCAAAAATCTGTTTTACGAAATTATAGGGTAATATATAAAAAACATTATAGAACAAATTAATTGAAAATCCATGGAAAACTGAGTACATTATAGCAATTTGAACTTTGAAAAATGAGAAAAATAAAATTTCGAGATATTTGAGCTTAAAGTGTTATAATACTGTTCCGCAGATTTACATAAAAAATACACCGATTAAAAGCATTTTTAAAATATCAATAAAATAATAATATTAATATGAAATATATGTAATTAAATATATATATGAATAAAGAGTTAAATAAACATGAAAATACTAGTTTTTTTCTCATGAAAGAGGGGGGTTCAAAGAGTACAATAAGACAAACAAATTTTTTTTTCAAAATTTCATCGAGAATGTTCATTTTTTGGTATGGAGTCTTCTCTAAAAATAAAAATATAAAAAAATATATTTTCATTTAATAAGACTAGATAAATTGTAATGAAACATACTTTTCAAAATTGTTTAAAATCTTTACTTCAGTGTGGCCAATATTATTTATCTTCAGAGTGGAAAAATATTTATTTTGTTTAAAAAGTACATGATTTCTTAACTTAAATGAAAATCTTTTTGGTTACAAACAAAAGTAAAAAATCAAAATTAACACTTTTTGTCCTCCTGCGTAATTTTCATAAAAATTAAAAACAATGTATCTCTTTATCATAATATTGTTCTATTCTCAAAATTTGCACTGAAAACTTTAATCAATATTTTAATGTTACCTTAAACGATATTATAATTTTAAATTTTAGTTTCATTTTTTTACCAACTTAATATAAAAATAATTATTATATTTTACTTTAAATTTCAAGAGCATCCATTTATCTACTAATAAAATATTGTATTTCATTGCATATTAATTTCAAAATTCAAGTTTTACTATGACAATTAAAAATACTTTCTGTAGGATCGCTCCAAATGTACCTTGCTAGCATACACATTGGTTCCTTATTAATCAAAGTAGTTTTTGTAGTTGCAAAGCACTTGCCACCAACATTTAATGTCACCCAGTCTGAGTGTTTGTCAAACGAATTGTTACTCATCTGACCTTTTGAAATAAAATCTTCTCCACATGACACATATAAAATATCATCATCTCTGAAAAAAAAGTATTTTCTATAATAATTATTCATTGATCATGTTTGTTATAACTCACCTAATTAATTTAATATCGTCAATTTCTCCTCCTTGGGGAGTAAACAGTCTTTTTGCACCTATGTTAAATTTCTTACTAGCAGCAGACAAAAGTTCATCTGTCGAATGTGTAACCAAAAACACCTGTACAGGGAAAATTTATAAAATCAAAATTGTCAATAATCAATAATATTATAGTTACTGAAAAAAACCCTAAATGAATACGAACACAGATTTTTAATGTAAATTCAATTTATGTTAAAAAATCAACTATTTTATTATAAACTTATAAAATATTTGAAATGTTAAACTATTATCAAAAATATAAATAACTTACCTTTCCATTAACGTCAGTTCCATTTTCAAATAAAATCACTCTTTTCATTATTAACAACTTTTAATACTGATTGTTATAATAACAAATGAATACCGTAACAAATAACAATGAAAATAATTAAACAATCAATTATTATTCGCAAAAATACTCTTGCCTTTAATCTGCCATCTTTCAGCGTCAGCTGTTTTTCGTCGCACAAACAAGACTGTGTTATTTTAAATTTCTTAACTGAAATTGGAATATCTGTATTTTTGTTTTTTGCATTTACATATAACTTCATAAAAAAAAACAGTAATCAGTTGTTTGACGTGAATTTCATTTTTTTCATTATTTAACAAAACAGTTATTTTTCATTTTTCAAATTTCCCGCGATTAAAGTAGAGGGCGCTTCAACGAAAGTGATCATCAACCAAAACAAAAACGGACATGCGTCACTGGCACTTGGTGAGATCAGTTGTTGTGAGAGGATGAGTTCTTTCAATTCATTGTTAAACTAGAAAACAAATAATTTTGTTTCAATAAAAATAAAAAAGTGATGGTAAATTATTATTAATCTACAATTCTAATGAAAATGGATCTCAATTTGAGCAATAGCCTGCTGGCTGGCGATCCTCGTTTAATCGATCATATTGTTGGACAAGTCAAATCACAAGGTATTTTTGATCAGTTCCGAAAAGAATGCATCGCTGATGTTGACACCAAGGTAAACATTATTTAATTGCAACTAATTCATTTAGAGTTACATTTTTTGTACGGTTGTTTTTCTTTCTTTAATTATCGGCTGAAAATGTTCAAACAAAATGGCTTTTTTTTTTAAGAGTGATGTAATGGAGCTGCATTGCACTAGATAATAAATTATTTACTATATGTAGAGTTATTTTCGGAGTTTATATTTTATTAGATTAAATGTAAACTCCGCTATTTATTTGGCAAAACTCTGCTATTTATTGGTATAATAATTTATTAACGAATAATTGAAAATATTTATATATACACTTTGTATGAATTTTAATTGAAGATTAACTTGTGTTACTAAATATTTTATAATCTATTTGATTTAAGTTTAAAAGTTGTTATGAAATAAAAAAATTGTAATTTGTTATAGAACGAAATAAAAAATGAATTTATTTAATTTCGAGGTTATGGTACTGGTGTTATGTGACATAGAAAATGTAGAATAACAAAAGGACAAAATAAAATAAACTTTTCAAAGAAATTGTATAAAAATAATGATTTTTATTTCAGTAATATAAAAAGTAACAACAAATGATAAATTTATCTTTTTTCAACAAAATTTTTTATCTTAATCTATAAAATAAATGTTATATATATAAACTATTATTAAGGTAACTGAACTAAAATGAGAAAAGCAAAATAAACAAAAAGTCAACAACATAACAAGAAATGTATAAAATGTACTACTTAAATGTATGTCTTTTAATAAGAAAAAAGAATAAATAAATAAAAAAGAAAATTGCTTATTGTTACCAAACTCATTCTAAAATATTTGTATTCTTTTAGCCAGCGTATCAAAACTTACGAACTCGAGTGGAAGGTTCTGTAAATTCATTTCTAGACAAGCAAGTTTGGAAACCAGAACAAAACAAGAATCAACTGCGAGAGACCCTCCGTAAGCATATTCACGATGCGCCATACCTCGACGCCGGAGTGGAACGTATCGTGGATCAAGTGGTGAATCCCAAGAGCTATTCCGTGTTTATGCCCCAAATCGAGGACGTTGTCTATAAATTCCTCGGCATCGAGCGGCCAAAAGCGAAAGAAAAAAACGGACCATGTAGCCTGAAAGATCTTCTTCCAAAAGACTTGGACCCAGTCTCACCTGCTTCTGATAAAAACAGCTTGAAGGACGTTTCTCTCGAGTCAATGGAAGACGCTACAAAATCTGAAATCACGAATGGTCGAGAAACAACAACTCCACCGCTGTTGCCTAACATCCCAGCAGTTGACAAAGAATCCGAAAAGAACGAACCAAGACCAGTTGATTTTGTAAAAGACGAGCCTGAAGAATCTAAACTGGAAGAAACTAAAGTAAACAGTGTCAACAATTTGAACGACTCTGTGAAATCTGAAGACAAAGTCGACGAGGAGGAGGAAGAAAGTCCAGATTTTGAGCCCATCGACATCATGAACCTAAACGAGAGTAACATTTCCAATGACTCACACCTGTCTGGCATTTCTGAGCTGACAAGTCACAGATCAAAGAGCCCGGACTTTGACTTTGGACGCGAAAACTTTGACGCAAGTAACCAGGATTCGCAGCTCAGCAAAGTTTCTTCAGACTCACGATTGTCAATTGTCACGGACTTTGGATCCTCAAATCAGGGCTCAAACATGGTTTCAGAAGCAAAGGATGATAAATTGGAACAAGCAAAGGCCAAACTCATCCGAAACTTTGACATTGAATCGATCAAGTCCAAGGACAATTCCCAAGACAGTCGAGAGAAAACAATCAAAAGTGTCTCAAATTCGAAAGAAAATTCACGAGACTGTGTGGATGGGATGAAGGATAAAGCTGAAGCGAAAGATAAGGACAAAAGTCGCGAGGACTCGAGGTCAAAGTCCAGCTCGAAGAGTAAGGAGAGGTCCAGTTCGAAGGACTCGAAGAACCGTCGTGACAAGGACAAAGATAAACACAGAGAACGAGAGAAGGACAGGAGCAAGGACAAGGACAAAAGTAGACACAGTTCTAGCAGCAGTAAGTCTGACAGATTGAAAAGCAAGAGCAGCAGCAGTAGCGTGAATAAAGAAAAGTCTGAAGACTCGAAGGACAGCAGTAAAGCCAAGGAAGTGAAGAGCGAAAAGGAGAAAAAGGATTCGAAGGATAATAAGGATTTGAAGGATTTGTACAAAGAAAAAATACGAGAACTACGTGAGAAAAAAGAGATGACTGAGAAGGAAAAGTTGAACAAAATATCCTCGTCGAAGGATAAAAAGGATAATTCCAAGGACAAGAAGGATCACAAAAAGGACCACAAGCCTTCGTCTTCGTCTTCCTCATCGAGAAGTTCGAGTGCAGCAAAGTACGACGAAAAGTCAAATAAATCTTCTAAAGATAGTAAGAGTGAGAAAGATAAAGATAAATCTAGGGACAGAGATAAGAGTAAGGAAAGTAGAGACAAAAATAAGAAGCACGAGGCGTCTGATTCGAGAAAATCCAGCAGCAAATCTGACAAGGATAATAAGAAAATAAAAAAGGATGGAGACCGGTCAAAAAGTTCCAGTAGAAGTGCACACGACAAAAAGGTATATATGTTTTTATATTTGTTTGTACATTTTTTGTATAGTTAAACGTTTTTTCTCTTTTTTTTAAGGATAAAAGCTCAAGTGACAAGAAACGAAGAGATGACAAAAAACGTTCGAAGGATGATCATCCGAGTTTAAGAAAAACTTCGAGCGACCGACGTTCAACTGATAGGGATGGATCCAACGATTCAAACAGCAAAAGTTCGCACAAAACCAGCAACAATTCTGGTGTTCCTTCGGTTCGAACGAGCTCTTCTAATTTAAATAAAGAAAGCAATCCAAGTCATTCGAGTGGCGAAAGTTCGGAAATCGTTGAAGATGCTCAATCGAATCTGCTAAAAACTTTTCAGATTCAAGCTACAGATAGTAAAGAAAAAACTGAGTCTGGAATTAATGGTAAATATCAAAACCAAGGTGAATTAATTGCAGAATTTAGACTATAAGCTAATTGTACAACGTTGGTTGTACAATTTTATTTGATTCATAACTTAATTTGTATTTGCAGATCATTCATCCGAATTAAGTTTGCCTTTAAAGAAAAGACCACTGCCAGAAGATTCTTCGTCAACAGAAAGTTCAACGCCAAAAAAGCAAAAGACGATGAGAGATAATAAAGGAGAAGAAAAAAAGCAAAGTTCGACTGAATCTCAGCAAATAAATGTGAGTCAACTAATACATTAATTTGATTGATATCGTCTGTTCAAACTTTTTTTTTCAAGATATCTAAAACTGTGTCAATGAATGTCTGAATATCTCACATATAGATGGTAGTATTAACATGTTATGAATTATATGATATTAATAATTAAAAAGAATTATCTAATTATTGCATTCACAATACTTTATGTAATCAAACACATTATATCTATATTTTATTTAAAAAAACCAACGATTTTCATTCAAAATGATTAAAAAATGATATGAGTAACACGATTTTCTTATCAGTTTACTTAGGTTTGGTTTACAATGCCATATTTACGAGCAGTAAATTTTTTAATAACATCGTATTCATTTAAAATGTTATTACTAACTATTACATAAAGTAGTTCAAATTTTTAACAAAATAAATTACATAATCCAATTTTAGCTCAAACATTAGAATGCATTATAAATATCTAACTTAAAAATTATTTTTATTGCATTTATATTTGTATTTGATATAATAGTGCATTTTAGGAACGTTAAACATTTAACTGTTTATTAAATCGAAATATACTTATCATCGTATTTTTGTAAACAGGAAACAGTCAAAATCGAAAAGGAAGTTGAACGACAAGTTGTAAGTAGTCTTCCAGACGATGAACGTGTTCAAATTATAGAAGTTCCTGTTGAATATGACGACTTGGACACTTCAGAAGATCAATTACCCTGGGACATGGAGAATACCCCAAATGCCATTCTTATGGGCGACCCTAGTTTTCAGATAAATTCATCAGACAGAAATCTTCCTAAATTAGATAGCTCCATATTTACTTCGATTAAAGAAATTATGTCCGAAGAAAAGTCAAAATCAACTGACAAATTTGACAAGGAAATCAAAGAAAAAGAATCTGAAGAGGAAAGAAAAAAGGATGACAAAGTTGAAGATGCACGTATTGATAATAAAGAATTAATTATTCAAGAAGAGACCAACACTGAACCTGCAAAAATGATTGTTGAAAAAGAAGATGCAGAACTAGCTTTACCAAGCACTAGTTTTGAAAGTAAAAGTTTCGCAGAAAATAATGATAGGTCAAAAGAAGTGGAGGCAAAAACTGAAATACCGAAGAAGAAAAAAGGGAGACCCCCGAAAGATAGGATTGATAAAACAAAAAGAACACAGGAAGAAAGAAATTACCAAAGTACTTCAAAAGAAAAGGTAAAAAGAGCTTTTTATTTTATAAATATTAAAAAAAGGATCGAATTATTAGTTTTAAATTATTTTCAGGATATTATGGACAAATCTAGTACATCTAAGGAATTTAATACAAGTTCAACATCTTCGGATTCATCGGAACTCAAAGACAACGACAAAATTGAAAGTGAAATGAAAAGCATGGAAACAGATGAAACTTCAAATATGGCTCCACCATCACCAATAGCCACAATAGCTCCTCGTAAAGGAACTAGAAGATCTACTAGTAGCCCTTTAAGTGATATTTTGTTAAATAATACGAATAATAATAACGAAGGATCAAAAGCAGAATCTCCAGAACCGAGAACAGATGAACCACCTAGAAAGAAAAAACGAGGACGTCCAAAAAAGAACAAGGAAGAAGCAAATAATAGTACTAGTGGCTTGACGAATGGAGAAAATTTTATAATGCCACTTAGTCCAGAAAGTGATGTTTCCGCTTCAAGTGAAAAAACAACTTCTAAAGAGGAAAAAAGGTAATAATACTATTTGATACAAGTATTTCTTTTTAGTTTCCAATGTTTTTTTTTGTATGAATTGTATTATATAAATCATTTAGAAGTGCATGAACAAATAATCTTTTCTTATGCAATGTAAAATATAATGAACAAAACTTGCAGAGCTCTGTTTATAAAATTAATGGCGAGAATCTAAACTTCTTACACTTTTATAATTAAAATTTTTTTATTTGTTCATCCACAGTGAAGATCTTTTTTTTATTTTATTTAATTGTACACCAATTATTAAGATTTACGGTACAAAATAGTAAAATAATAATTAAGCTCGAAATAATTTCATAAATTGCAGGTAATACGAAATATTATATTTGAATTATTTAAATGAAGATATTTGTAGATACTATCAGGAAAGAAGGCTAGAGTAACTTGTTAAATAGAGCTGTATTATATTTCACGTTATTTACGTTTATCAAGAGTTTACTTGTTCACAAATTGTTCAGATATTAAGTTCTTTATATTATTATGACAACTATGATATTTTGTTATATATAATTCTAAATAATTATAACAGAATTATCATGCATTGAAAAAATCCATAATGTTAATTAATTGTTCTTCAACAATATTCATATTATACAAAATCAAATTAATAATTTTTTATCATTATTTGACATTCTAAACGATACATTCACTTTTGAATTATAGATTTACTTGTATTTTTGTAATATACACAGTATTGTTAATTATATTTATATATGTTCAATTCGTGAATCACTGTATTATCATTATCTTACAATTTGTACAAAGAAAAAAAATGTTAACATTTATTTAAGAGTGTACAAAATTACATTTTTTTTATACAAAAATTATATAGTTATTTGTACACATAAAACACTATATTGGTTGATGTATTTTATTTTTATTTAAAAATTCCCACTCTCAAGGATAAAATACGACATTCATTCATAACATTTGAGGAACAACAATGCAAATTTTAGAAACACAAATTTTTCGATTTCTTAACGCATTACGAAGATTCAAGACAATTTTATGCTCAATTGAAAAGCACTCATTTCAATTGGATGATTGCAGTCGCCAGAGGAGCAAGCAACATTATACGAGCGATGACCTGTACAAGCCGCGACCCCTATTTTCGAGCTCATCGCGTCGGAACAGGAGGTCAAATCCTGCATAGCCACTCACAGACCACTACTTCGTTTTATATTTAAATAAATTTACATCCTTGGCTTTTTGATTTCTTTGAAAACGAAGAAAATAATTGATTATTATTATTTGTACGGTGAATTTAGGTTTAAGATATTTATTGTTGTTTTTTTTTTTTTTTTTTTTTTTTATGGCTAAGATATGTATAAACTACGAGAATTACACATCCAAAAGATAAATTGTATTAAAACAAATTATTTTCTTATTTAACTTTCTATAATTAAAAAATATATATATAGTTTAGCTCTAATAATAGATATATAAAAACATAAAATTTTCATTTAAAATTTTGTTTAAATGTCCAACAGTGATATTTATAAAAAATAATTATAAATCAATCTTCCCCAAGATGTTTAATTACTATTTTCAAGTTTATAAAAATAAGTTATTTTCCGAAATAAGAAAAAAAACACCATTGACTTTGCGTCGCTCAAACACGACTTCGTTCAAAATTAATTTGTAAATCGAATGTATATATTTAACATATGTACATAAGTTTTCAAATTTTTCTACAACATGATAAAAAAAATTTCCGTTTTATAAGACCCATTGTAAATTTAGGTGAATTTGTGTACGTTAGCACTCAAGTTTTCCAATAAAATGTTTTTAATGAAAATTTAATTTCAGTATTTCTCCATTGATAACCTTAGGATTACTCAATAAACATTATTATAACTCGAAAACTCAATGAACTCATTTCAACATAGATACACATTTTTTAAAAACACATTCTTGTAACCAATTTTTTAATAGCTAATCAAGTTGAAATCTAATTATAAAATACAATTAAAAGACATATTTTGCAACGTTTTTGATTCTTTCAATAAAATTAAGAACAATTTTACAATTGTATATACTCATGCCATAATTTTATTATTGACAATGATACATTTTATACCTAATTTTTGAAGTTATAAACCAAATTATTTTGTCTTTAAATTCACATACATCCATGTGCAATACGATCAAAGACCCTTTGTTCGTAAAATGTTTTTAATCTTGGCCTTGGCGCTCTAGGCATGACAAAATTTTAACATACAAGTGAAAGTATTATCATTCTGGTGTTGTTTTTATATTAAAAACGTTGTAGAAAAAAGTTTACTTTCATGCACATTTCATGACAATTGTATTAGCGCAGATATTTTTCTGCAAGCAATCCACTTCGTCTGCTTGTTTTCATTTTTATCATAATGTGTATTATCTCATTATTAATTGTCGAACAATCGACCATTGTGAGATTGTATTGTAATCATAATTTTAAAATTATCAGTCACAAATTGAGATACGATGAACAAAGTGCAATTAAATATAACTTTTTTAGAATGTTTTTGGGTATTTAAATACATTTATACATGAAATAAAAAATGAAACATTCATTAAAAGTCAGTAATAAATTATTACTTGTTTTTTTTTTTTTTTTGAGTCACTGCATTATGTAATAGCAAACTTTTGTGTACTCACATGT
>JABFPM010002921.1:0-15438 GCA_022817325.1 Idris sp. 1 HC-2018
CATACAGATTAATATTTAAGTTCATGTAAATGATTTCTAAACAAGTTCTACATAATGATCTAAATAAGTACAAAATTTACTTAAATTTTCTTAAGTAATATAGAAATGTAATTATATAAAATGTTTATTATAAAAAAATAAAATTTCTGGAAAAAAACGCTTAAAAGAAATTTAATATATGCAAACAACTAAATGAATGAGAACAATAATGGAAAAATAGAAGAACTAAAAAGAGAACATTATTTGAAAATTATAAGGGAAAAAAAACAAAGTTAGGTTTAGTGTTCCAATTTTAGATATGCTGAGCTTATTGAAAAAAAACATATTGAGAAAAAAACTCTGATTATTGAAAATTAATGATTTTCAGAATTTTTTTTTTTCGTCAGCCTAATCGTCATAGAGAAAAAATTAAAAATTTAAAACAGTTAATATTTTTTATAATAATAATTATAATATTTTTATTATAAAAATTTATTTTAATATAATTAAAATAAAAAAAAAAATAATAATAAAATAGAATTAAGTCGCAAAAATGTTACTGAGAAATATAAAAATCTTCTGAAATGTTTTTTAGAATTTAGGGTTAAAAAATTCCTCATATAAAACAATCTACTATTTTAACCATGTTCCATATGTCACCTTTTAAACATTTACTATCACCTGGGGTTAATTTTTGTAGGATTTTCAAATTTTTTAACTTTATATTGAAAAAAGTTGTAAAAATATTTTGTTTATGTTTATAATTAAATTATATATTTAAGAAGTGCAAATTCCCGGATCGTAAACGAACATTTTCATCCTCCTAAGATATAAAAAACCATAATTTGTAGTACATGTTAAGTAAATAGGAAAATGGTATCAAAAATGTGAAGAATGACTTTATGCATAGCATTCATAGCAATGAGTTTAACGATCAGGTTTAAAATAAGTATCTGGGCTTTCGAAACATGTTAATTTCAATTATTATAAAATATATATTTCTTACCATCAAATTTATTACAAATAAATGAGTACGTAAATTTAAAAGTTTCACAAAATTACCCCGGGTGTACAAAGTAACCCTAGTTGACGGTACTTTAAATTAACTCATTAACATCCAAAACTGCATATTTTATAGTACTTTTTCAAATTTAATTTTCAGCAAAAATATGAATAGATAAAAATATATCCGTAATGAATTCCGATAGATTAAAGTGTGTTCTATCTTTCAGATTGCAATACGAAAAATTTATTTTATTCCAAAGAAAATTCAGTATGGTGATTTTTATGTAAAAATTTTTTTAACGTCGTTCTTACATGGAAAAAAAATAATATGATATAATATGAACCACAGTTTAATGAATTCGAAAAATTATTATTAAATCAATATTAACGACCGTTTTTGACACCTGTGAGTGTCAAAATCATAATTTTGACAATAAATTCGAGTTAAGCGACCCTGAAAACTTATAATACCACATAAAAAATTGATGAATTAAAAAATTCGAAAATTTTTTTATTAGAATAAGTTAATCAAAGTTTTGAAATCAAAAGGTGTAAGTGTCAAAAATTGATTGCGATGAAAGTACACTAAGTTATGTCGAAAAGTTCATCGATGGTCAAACACTTCCCACAAGCAAGTTATATCATTATAGAAAAAATCTGCAAAAGATTGCAGTTCATTTTTATTCTATTTTCGACCAGGTTCCGGGTAGAGATTAATAAAAATCGAACTTTGCCAAATTAAGGACCATATATTGTTAATATATTGTCAATATATGATTCTGAAATTAATATATTGTCAATATATGATTTATATATGGACAATATATGACAGAGAATTTTCGTTCGGCATCGCCTTAAATAGTAATTATAATTGTTATTGTTTTTTTTATGTAAAAACGGCATTCGAAAAATAAAAAAGTTAGAAGTTGTTCATGTTCTTTTTGCCATATTAAATGCTGCTAAATTAAGTTTAAAAAAGTACTACAAAATATGCAATCTTGAGCGATATTTCATTTTTAATTGTTTTAGAATACACAAAATAGTTAATTTGTATTAGATAAAAAGTTGAGTAACCTGTCTAATTCTTCAATTTATTGATTAATGAAACAATGCATCGCATAAATAGACCGCAGATAAGCAAATACTTAAAACCAAAAAACTTATTGTTTCAATGCAAAAACATACATTAATTCTTTCGAAACCTTTTTTTCACTCCTGGGAGGTGAACGACTTTACTCTTGAAAGTTAAAAAAGGCCTTTTCTGCCCTTGGAAAGATTAAATTAGTTTACGAAAAGAAAATTAGTTCGCCTCGGGTTGCAAACTCGACAATTCATTTCTGTCCCACCCTAGGTGTTAAATCTATCATTATACAGAGAAGTATTTTATTATGTATAATTTTTTTCACTACACTGCCCAAAAAACGGACAACGCAATTCTTGTACATTTTTTTGATGTTTCATACGTTAGTTTTGTAAATTTCAAGAATTTTCTATTACAAGTATAAGAATTTGCATTTACAGTTAAACTTATTGTGCAAAATGTACAAAAAATCACATTTATTTCCGACAGTGTAGAAAAAATATTTAAAAAATGGATTTTATCTTCGAAAAGACATTTTTAAAGAAATGATAAATTTATACTTACATAAAAAATAGCTATATTATAATAAAATTCATTATTTGAGAAAACTCAATGAATTGTTACAATTTAAAAGTTGGCTTAACAATTTTGTAATTAATCTGTTTTTCTTCTGTTAAATTAATTAACAAATTAAATTATGTGGATGATTTAATTGTTTCTCAATTAAGTCAAAATACGATTAAAAATAATGACGTTTAATATATAATTATCTTATATAAAAGGTAATTAATGAAAAAAAAATTATGTATACAAATAATGTTTACTCTTATTTTTTAATAAAGTATAAATAAATAATTTTTAATTTTGTATTTCCAAGTTCGTTTATTCTGTTAATTGTTATTTTACAGATCCAGCCTTAGTCTAAATTTTTAATCAAATAAAACATGATAAAATTATTGTCCAAAAATGTGAACAAAATTATCTAAATCATAAAATCTCACACTACAATTTTCAAGTTTTTTCTCACCCCTCAATCAGAATAAAAAACAATAACTCATTAGCCATCATAACCGTAAACATCTTTTCTTGTCGAACAAAAAGCCGGTAACGGTTCCGGACAATAATTACTGAATATTGCATTTGTCCATAGTTGGACTGTGTGATTTGCATGCTTTGGTTATCATGCTAATTAACCAAACAAGGCTTGAAATGATTTGTCGGTGCCGGTGATGGCTGCTCATCGGGTTGCTTGAGATGAAACGCACGACTCGGCGCGTTTGGCAAAAACGTGCCAAATGCACACGATCCCTCGGCGCGATTCTCGTCACTTTGCGCGAACATTTGCCGTACTTATATGGGGGAAAGCGCAAAGTTGTGATTGCCGGATCGCAAAGTTGGCTGCCCGGTGTAATTACTCTGTTCGGCTGTTACGTGCGAGCATGATAAACGCGAAAACGGGTTCGGCACTACGCACGCGCGATAAAGCCGTTAACGATAATGAACTCGAAATGGGCGCTTCGGAGTAAAGAATACACGACGGGGTATCGATGTCTCTGTTGCACTCTTGCGCATTTGCGCGGGGCCTCGCAATCTCCGACGGGCCGGCTTAATTAAGCGTTTAACCGATCAAACTGGTTCCGATCTTCTTTTCTCGGCTTCCCTTCTTCAATATTCCTCTTGCGACCGCAGGGCTAAAAAGCAAAAGCTACATGACTTTTCTTGTAGATGAATCGTGAAACCGATAGATACGTCCCACCGATACACGAATCACGCCGAATCAATTACAGTGCAGTCAATGAATAGATGATGAAACTATACTTTCAATGCTTTTCAAGTTTCGAAATAAAGAGTAACTTATACTATTCAGAAAAAAACAACATTTTTCTGTAGCATTCAAAAACTTACACTGAGAATTTGTAAGAATTATTCGTAAGAATTTTAGGATTTGTCATTGGTTGTTTCAAAAGAATAATAATTTATTATCAGCTGAAATTATTTTCGTAAAACTTACTAATTAATTTGTAAGTTTTGCAAAATAATGTTCTTAATTCTGCAGATGAGATTGCTGTGTGAAAAAAAAATGATAGATTTTGTAAATTATTTTTCCATCAAACAAAAAAATTTTAGGATAAATAAATTACAACAAAATTATCGCAAATTTTTAAATCTAACTAGTTAATTATAGATAATAAAGATAATTAATTTTGTTTGTACATGATACTAATGCGTTAGATTAATTAATCACCCATAAATCATTTCTTAATTTTGTTTCTAAAGTACATCTTGTTATTGTTGCAAGTGAGTTAGGAATGAAAAGTGTACTCACACAACTGTATGCATTATCGTCTTCTAACGCGTCCAAGATACTTGACTCCTGGTAAGATGATTTAACTCCGTATTAAATTTTCCTTAACTACTTTTATCAAGTCTCGTGATTTACCAACATTCTCTCATATCAACATAATAAATATTATTATTCAGAGGGCAAATAAAATCGTACAAATATATATATATATATAATTTTCACACCTATTTTATTATCAAAATAAATGTCACTGTGCTTTTGACGATGCAACTTTTACGAGTGAGAAATTTTTCATTCTACACGGCAAATTCACTCGAACTTGTTTGCGAATGCATTAGCATTAATATTCATTTACACGAAACAATGAATTATTCTATTGAAAGATTACTCATTCGAAACGCATTAATCTTCATCAAATAAAGCGTGAAACTTTTATTGCGGATAAAAAAAAAGAAAAAAACGCAAGTAACATGAAAGTTAAAATAAATATATACAACAAAAATATAATAACTTTTTGTTACAACAAATTTGATTAACAGTAACACATATATAAATAAGTCGACAATCCGATAGGATTTGACAAATTCTTTTGCCAGCAATCTCCATCTAGACTCGCGATAGAAATTAATCTATGTAAGTGCAGCAGATCCGCCTGGCGAGTCCTTGAAAAAGCCTGGTAGAAAAGACATTTTGATGCCCGCACAAGACTAAGATCGACGTTCAAGATTATCATACTAAGCGATGCCGTCCGTGTAACACTTTAAAGATAAAAAACGACTCTCCAAGGTCGTATAATTTCAAAACGTACCCACGTTTGTGCATCGCGAATGAGCTGCCCGGTACGGCGTGAATTAATTGCGCGGCGCAATGTTAGGTGCACTCGTTAATTTCTGTCTTTTGACGTAAAAACCCACCGACAATGTTGCATGATTAATTACGAAGCGGCAAAAAGAATATCACCGCGCACGAGAGTTGAATAATCTGGAGAAACGACTAAGCAAAACGCTTGCGTAATTAAAATGGATTTAATCATTAAGGGGGGGGGAGGGGGTGGCATAAACTTCACGCGGGCAATAATTTTGATTGTCGTGACTGAATTAAGCGCGAAATAACAGTGACGGAAATAATGCTTCATTTTCAATTTACGAAGTACATTTGTTCGAATGTTAATCGAAATAAAGAACAATGCAGAACGCGCGCAACGATTGTAATTGATGCGAGTTGATTATTCATCGAGAATTTCGTTGATTGGTCATGCTTTTCATTTTATTTTTCCCAACTCTCGCGGCAGATAATACAGATTCAATTTACAATGCAAAAATGTTTTATCATCAAATTAATTACATTCTACGGTTATTTAATTAAACAAAAAGCCTCGTTTTTTTTCTTCCTTTTTTACACGAGTAATTTATTGTACACAACACGTATTTCCCTTCAATTTCGTTCGCTCAAATGATGTATAAATATTTGACATGTTAATTAAAGAAGTTTGTCCCTTAGTTCGTTTTTTTCAATGAATATAAATAGCGTCTATAAAATTTCATTCAATTAATTGTATCCGAAAAAAGGAAACAGTTTGTGTTTCTTTGGTAATGCAAAAAAAAGAATTCTATTAAGTAAAAGCTAATGTATGAGAAGAGAAGAATTAGTGAAGTATAAGTATAAAGTGAACGCGTGATCAGCGAATGAACGTAGGGAAGCAGGAGGAGTGGTCAGCTCGTGAGGCCTCGTGCTGACCTATACGTTTTAGCTGCAGTGCATTATGGCCACTCGTTCGGTGTACGACTTTTAGCGATCTCGGCAATTCTGTTCCTGCTACGGTGTTAAATTACAAAGCCGGGACAACGCAAATATATATATATATATATATATATATATAATTTAAGTTAAATTTTGTGTAATTACGCGTGACCGCTAAATCGGTTTAAACAGGAGTGAAATGGTGTCGCGATTGTGGACAAAACCCGGGAGACTGTGTACACGTGGTCTTCCGAGACAAGAGAACATGTATACATAAATTTGCGTCGCTAAGAAATGACGGAATTCCAACAACGTGAGTATGCGAGAGAGAACCGAGAGCTCGCCTTCCCAGAGACTCTTTCCACGTTCCGACGGAAATTCTAATAAAGTATCGCTAACTTTAGAACAAATATTTGCTGTGAAAAATTGTCGAAAAAAAATATAAAACATAAATTTAATATCAATTTCGTTTGGAAATATTTTTCTTTGCTTGTTTTTTTTCACGCTCTGTTAAATGATCGTTAAAGATTATCTGCGAAACATTATATTGCATATTAATTTGCTAATTAAAGGACTAGCTTAAGTTATGAGTTTTTTAACGCCATGTACAAGTTTACGGTTTAACATAATATAATTCATCAAACAGGCCTTATCATATTTTTTTGCATTAATAATTGCCGTCATATATCCGGCATTAGCTTTAATTTTTTTCTTTCGCACATAAAATGAAATTAACTTTTTTTTTCTTTCCATAGTGCAGAAAAAAGCATTAATATTTATCTTCTGAAAAATGATCGATCATTTACGAGTTAATTCATTGATTAATTAGTGTAATTAGGTGTTCTGAAAAGTGTCCTAGCACGGTATACACAGCTCTTCGTGTGCATCAAGGTGTGAAAAATGGATGCTATCTGTGCGCATGCACTTTAATGCGAGGAAGACGTTGAAATTTTATGCTTATAACATAAATAAAATGAATTTAAACTAATGTTTCTTGAATCAAATGGTATGAGAATGGTACATGTGTTTCAATTTTGTAATACTTTCACTTTATTACAGTTCTATTTAAGTATCATAACTTCAGCTCAATCAATATTTATAACAACGTTTTCTTTTCTTGTTGTTTTTTGTTTTAAATTAAATCTTTTTCATTAATCATTTCAAGTTGGAGCCGTTACAATAAATAATTCAATTTGTTTTATGAAATTATTTGATGATTAGTAATTATTTTATTAATAAACATAATATTTTATTAATTAATGCTTTTATTAGGTAAAAATTACTAGTAACATTATTTTTAATATTTCTATTGGTTTAAAATTGAGTTTGAAAGATTATGAATTCATATGACAATATTGTAATTCTGGGATGATTCAAGAAGGTGTGACTTCCATCTCGGTGGGCAGTTATAGCCAGTGGTGGGGGACTTAATGATAACATAAAAGTAAAATTGAAAAGGCTTAATTTTCTTTACACGTGCGTTAAAAGTAATTACTTTTCCCACTCTCGTAAGGAAAAGAAATTTACTTAACTACTGGACGTAGCAGAGGCTTTCTCACTCGTGAGCATGGACAGACCCACGTGCTGTCCTTCTCACTCGGTGGGAAAAGCCTCTGCTGTATCCACTAGTCAAGTAAAATACCATTGTTTGGAGCGAAGTAATCTTTTTGTAACCCTTGTCGCAATTAATTTCATAAAGTTTAATAATTTTCACATAATTTGCAGCTAATTAGGGAATATAAAAATGAAATCCGACACGTAAAATGCGTGTGAATATTTATTAAATTATTAAATTTGAGTGTAGCATCTCGTAAAATTTTATGACTATTTAATTTTTATAGCCATCGTAATTCGATTTAAATGACGCCGCTTTTCATTTTTATAACTTATTTACTGGTCACTTTTTTTGATAATATCAAGCCTTTTAGATTTCATTATAATGATTAAAATAATAATCAATTTTAATTTAAATGAAATTGAGTATAATTTTCCGTGGCGTTATTCTAAATAATGGCATATTAAAATGCGTTTAAAGCAATAATAATTTGTATGTAAATTGTGTTTCGCTTTGTTGTAAAAAAAATAATCGCACATTCTGCACTGTAAAAAAACGTTAAAATTTCTATCGTCGATCATAAATACAATTTACAGATTGTTAACAAACATTCAATTAAAATCAGTTTTTTCTACTAGACTATAAATCTCACCGACTGTTATGTTCACATTTTACAAACTACGTGTTGTAATGGATGCTTCACTAACAATATACAAATAATAAATTTCAGCAATTATTGTTGCTAATTCTATAAAATTGTTTAAATTGATAAATTTGATTTCTTCTGCAAATTATAATTCACTCAACTGAAACCAAAATCAAAAACCACAATGTTAAATATTACTTTTTGTTAATAACATTTATTTATCGATAATAATGTAATATAGTTAATCGATTTACATATTTAAATAATTAAATTAATTTAAAATATTTGTAAGATATATTTTACATTTCTCAAATACGAATAAGCTGACATTATATTAACAATAAATCATTAAACATTTATTACAATATTTTCAAAAGTATCATATCAGACTTGTGAAACTGCAAGAATTTATACTTTAGAGAGTTTCATTCCAACCGGTTCGCGACTTTTGCGGACGCCATCTTATCTTTTCGTTTCTCTTCTCCTCGCGTGAGAACCTATTCTCCTTTTCTCTTGTTTTTTCGTTTCTTTTCGTGTCTTCCTCCGATCGAGTTGGCGTCTCGCTCCGGTACGTTCGGCCCAATGGACCTCCTGAAATTCGTATATCATTTTTTTGGCCAAGTCCAACGCCCCTACCACACGTCCAAAAATACTTTTCTAAGTAGCCGCTTCTGCGAGGAGGCTCCAAAAATGATATACGATGGTGACGAAAGGGTTTACCAGGCGAGACGTAGTTGCGCCTTGGCATTAAGTCTTTGACTCGCTTGTTTTGTTAAACAATGATAAACGTTATATCGGAATCGCTGAATCGAAAAATTGGGTCACCCAAACACCGAAATAACTGTTGGCAAATTTGTTGGCCTCACACAAAATCAAACTCAAAGTTGAGTATCTACAAAAAATTTGTTTGAGCAACAGAACAAAATGCAAAATATGTAATATTTTGTAAGTGTTGAAAAAAATTAATATGGAAAACTTTTAATTGGCAGTTATATTTAGAGCGGCGAGTTTCAGATTGTACACATCTGAAAGGCCGCGCGGCGTACGATGCATTAAGTAATAACCGTTAGCTAGGCGAATGTAAGCGTGTCACGTATACCTACGTACATATTCTTATAAACGTGGCGAGGTGTTGCTATAAGAACAAGTGGTTTTACGCGAAATAAAAGCACTGAATTGGCTACGCAAAGCCGGCCATTAGCAATTTTATTCAATTACGCGTTTTGCGATGCGGATGATATTTACGCTCGGCAACACCGGGATACCCGGCTCACGATCCACAGTACATACTAACCCATATTATTCTTCGATAGCTTAGCCGCTTAGCCCTTTCGTTCCATTTCACTTCGTTTAGTGTCGTTTGCCGGTTCATTTTTCATTTTCATTTTCATTCGCTGCACGTTTGATTGAACAAAAAACTTATTCCTACTGCTTACTTTAAATTAACAAAACTTTCAATTTGTTGTTGTTGTTTACTAAAATAGTGTTTATGTAAATTATACATAGAACCTATGTATATTTTAGGTAAAAAAGTATCTTATGGTTTATTTTATGTCGAAAATGTTTTTTTTTACCTAGAATCTATATTTATTTACATAGAAAATTAATTTTCTATTTAGAATGTAATTCAAAATTAATTTTTCTAAGTAAATTAAAACTAAAAATTTATTTTATACGTAGAATTTACATGGTTTTTGAGTATAAACAACTTTTACATGTTTACTGTTTTTAAGCAGTAAATTTTAAATTGTAAATGAAAGAAAATTGATTCATCAACCATTGAATTAATTGGACAAATTCTGACATTAACGAAAATGTAAACGACTGTGCAGAAAAAGTATAATGATTGCGAAAAAGTTCTCTAAGGTATTAAATGGTAGCACGTAGAGTGACAATTAAAATGGCATAGCTTGTAAGAACACGACTGGCATACTGTGCCGTTCACCGCAGGCGTATTTATTGATTTCGATAAAAACAATTGATGTCGTGACTGTAATAAAATCAGCCAGCAGAATGTATGCGATCGTCATACTTACAAAATCGGCTATCATTGAGGTGGCATTAATAAATCCAGTGCTTATTCACTTGATGTATTTATTTGAAGTTCAATCTTTTTTTTATAATAAATAAATACATTTAAAAATAAATTGTGTTTAGAAATTTTGTTTTGTTAATTTAATATTGATAAAATGCTTTTTATTCACATCAGAGTTTATCAAAGGATAACAAATGCTGATGGGCAACGCAGAAGTGGTTTTGCGCAGCGAATGGTTGGCTGTTCGCGATTAAAATCCCATAACACATGCTGGATGTACCTTGTGCCGTGTGCGTTATAAAGGGATTACGGGACACCGAAGGCATAAGGTTGTGCGCGGATGATTCGTAGTGCGGTTAATTTGTGACTCTACACCGGCACACAGTCTCGTGTACGATCACTTGTAGATGAAGACGCGTTCTTCTCCCACGTATATGCCACTTTTCCCCCAATGGGTCGCGTAATCCCCAAATCTTTCTTCGAAACTTGTTTGAATGTCAATAAAGATAGTAAATTTTCAATACGATTTGTATCAAATTTAATTTCGTGGAAAACAAGCAACTGAAAGAATAATTTCTAGTACATTTTGTAAACCTCGGTTTATTCAAACAACAATAGTTAAGTTTATTTAGTTTAGTTTGTCAGTTCAAATAAGACGTAATGTTTAACAATGAATTTTTATTTGCAATTCAACTTTTTATTTGATGTTTAAAAAAGATATATAAGCATGTGTACTGAGTATCGAAAAATTTTATAAATCGGTTCTTCAGATGCAACTTATACATTATCATTTTCATATTCTCTTCCTTCATTGTTTCTTCTACAGGAACACATTACTCCATCTCTACTTTATTTCGAACCTCGACTGCAGACGTAAAAGGAGATGTGAAATTGCTACTGAAAATTACGCATGGTATTATTGTTTGAAATTGAATCTCGAGTCTATATCATTTTATATACGATGTTGAAATCTATTTACGAAGACGTTTTAATTAAAGATTACAGAGCGTAAAACGAAGATTATGAAATTGTGCTGAAATGCAATTAATTAAGTAGTCGCAAACATGCGAAGACGATGTTTTGTATATGATTGAATGGAGTCTGCAAAAAAAGCAGTTTTATTATCTTACAAATTCAATCAACATTTTTTCAAAGTCTTACATTTTATATTATACTGTGAAAGTAATTTTAGACAAAAAATCGAGCACATTAGAAGCTAAAATGTTAAAACTAATAGTGATGGATCAGTTTTTACAAACAGTTCGATTCTATTCACCTGCCTGCCACTCGTACCCCGTTTTTGTAACCGGCTTGGCAGCATGTTACCCTCTGTGCGGGTGACTTTATGCTGCATCGTTGACTCTGCAGTCTTGTCACGCCTTTCCTTCCTTGTCCACTGTACAGAATACGAACTCCTTCGGCCCACGTCTGTCGCGTAAACCAAGATCGGCTCCATGATGCGTGAATCCCCCAAGTTTTCATCTCTGAAACAGGAAACTTTTAATCTGCTCATTTTCAAACTTTAACATTACGAAAGTGTAACAACATTTTTTTCTGCAAAAAAGATACTATTTTCTTTAGCAACAAAAAGTTGAATATTCATCGAAGATTTTCCAAATTTGATAGCAAAAAAGGTGTTTACTCATTAAATCTGTACGCATGCATGTAATTAGCATGCATTATGGCACAGGCAAACAAACCATAAAAAAGAAAAAAATGTTTGTTGATTCTTATATAATTCATCGTTCCGCTTCAATTACAGATTCGAGTCGCGTGTATCAATCCACTTGATCGTAATTTCGCGCGTGTCGCGTGGAACGACGTGTGATCTTTCGAACGTTTATCAAGACATAACTCACAACCACGCTCACTTAACATACTGCGGGGTCGTTTTCTATGCCTCGTGTATTAAGCCACAAACCATTCATTTCAGCGAATTACTTACAGCATGCAAAATTCAACTGCGATCTTATCAGTGAAAGATTTTTAAAGTTAAGCCAAAATTATTTCTTCTCTTTTATTTTCAAATAAAAACAAGATTATGTATATATTTTTGTTAGTCAGCTCAAAAAATGTAAAGAAATCGTTATGCGCAAGTGGCGCTGTCTTTTGATGTTTCTTTTTGTTCCTCTCGCATGTCTCTTCCCACGATTTCTTCCATTCTTTTGCGTGAAAGAGGGGTACATTTACTTACAAGTACCGTCTATTCGTACTCACAATCTGTCAACTTGGTCCCACAAAGTGCATAAGTCAGACGTTGTTGTTATGTAAATATGGAAAAAGGTTGTCGATTCTGGTATGAGAGGCGCATGAATCTCAGACGTTTTGTCCAGCGAGCCGTGAAACTGATGCATTTCGAGCATTTGTAACGTAAACACAAAACCATATATACACGCATGCTCTTCATTTCACAATCAACTGTTTACCCACGCGCTCTATGATCTATACACACAGCGGCTAAAATAAAATTTCCCTGATACTTATCGCCGTTTAAAACAGCAAAACTCATGTTATAGATAATTTAACGTTAGATATTCTTGGTGCAGAAAACATATGCAAATTATCATCAGATTATACTTAAAGAGAAAAAAAATAGAACTTGTATTATGTTACAGTAGTTGTTAATAATTCTAAATCAATGGATTTATTTGAAGCTGAAAGTTTGGAGAATGAAGACAAAGTGGCGGATGATTTAAGGGATTGTTTTACTGAAACAAAACATAAGTTGAAGGGAAATATAATTTCGCACAAAAGTATCGCCGAAAATAGACATCGCGAGATGCTCGAGGGGTTAGACGCCGGTGTGCAGTGGGAGAGCCGTAAATCAACATTACCCTGCATTAGAATAGAGTTTCCTAGCCAGCGGAGTTCACCGTTAAGGTACACTCGAGTTTGCGGAAAGCAGCCCAGGCATAATATCAGCAGCGATCCCCCCCTCCCCCTGGTTTCATACGCAGCCAACTTCCAAGTTACTTACCTACTTGCCACTTAGGTCTCCAAAGCAGCGCCTACCGCCGCCATTAATCATTTTGTCATGCTGATGTATATACACGTGGATTTTTCAAACTTAAAGCCACTCTGTGTTTCAGCAGTATGTGTACAAAATTTCTCATTTCTGCGAGTGTAATTTCAGGCAAAAAAAGGAGGCCTTGAACATTTTGTTGGAACACACGATACACAGAGAAATCAGTCATTCTAATGGCCTGGCTATTGTGCCAACTTTTTGGCAATTTGGCACGATGACTGATAAGAGATGTTTTGTACTTTTACCAATAAAATTCTTTTCACTTTGTTATTCCTTTGTGAAGGAAAAGAAAAATTATATTGTAATAAGAAAATATAAAAATGTGAAAATGAACGTATTTAAGCAGGGTACATAGGTACCAACATTATAAACATTCTGACCAGCTAATTTGCATCACACGCGATTAGCATAATCTGTATGCCGAATATTTATTTGGTATTAGCTGTGAAACTTGCTCGTAACTCATACAGGAATTAGTTAAGCTCAAGGATTTGCCTCTTGCCTATCTTGTAGCTCATCCCTGTACGGCTGCTATCGTTATCGCGCAATCCTTTCGATCCTTGGAAATCCATCATTGTTCTTTTTTGCCCAGCAAGAAAAAAGCAACATTATCAAGAAAGTGGATTAATGGCTTATCAGGGCTGCAGCTTCAAATCACCCTTGGTTGATAAACTCAAAACAATATATTAATTTGTTGCTGAATGATCAAATTAGAAAAAAAAGAAGATAACTTTTTTCTTGAAAACGAAGAGTTTTAGTGTTAATTTTGACAGCTGGGAAGAAAAGAAAGAAAAATGTTTATAGTATCATTTAGTATTTTCAAGGTTTCGGTTATTTACAGTTTTGATAATGACAGACTTTTTACCGAATTATTGTTAACACCAGATGACCATTGGTGATGGTAAAAACTTTAAAATCGGATGAAGTTGAATTTGTGGTATTTGCTGCGGTTAAATTTCATCTCGTTACATAATTAAAAGAAGTAAAATTTAAAACTCCGAAATTACCATTATAAGTAAAAAAGAAAAAGTTGTGCCGGGCATTTGTATTGTGGCCACCCGATATTAGCTTCCCAAAATGGTCCTTTCTTTCGCGTCGCCGAAACTTTTATGTAGAATACCTGCGGAGAGGTCGGATGATGAATTCCCGTCAATTATGGACGCAACATCGTATTGTTTTATCCGTCGGACGGGTAACATTGATCGATAGCCTTCCGCGGCGTGGAGCGAGTTGCCTGTTTGCTTTTCTTACATCTGACCAAGGCAACATCCAGTGACGTGGTATCTCCGCAACGAAATGACCAAACTTTTTCGTTCTTCTTTATATATTATTCCTCTTCTTTTCTCTCTGTGTGACAGAAGCGCCGCTTAAGGCTCTGCTTTTGCATACACATTTACACACGCGCAAAAGAAAATTTGCTTTTGCATTATTGCAGAAATTTATGAAGTGACGCACAGTTATATTTTGCGCTCTATTATTGAGATGTATGCTGGAGATTACCGAATTTATTGACAAATCGACTGCTTTTGGCCGCGCGGCGAAATAAATGAGTGCTGCGGGCCGTAATGGAATGGTTGTTCCGCACTTTTTGTCCGCTTTTTGTTCGAAAGAGAAAGTAATGGCGCTTTATATATCGGCGGCTTGTATAAGTAAACGATGTCGTGATCAAAGATAACGCGCGATTATAATTGTATTTCGGGAGATGGCATAATTTAAATTATAAGCGGGTTAATTTTAATGGACAATTTTAAGTTAAGGAGATGTTTTTCTTTTTTTCTTCTTATAGTAAAATATCGGAGAACGCATTTTGTGGTAAATTATGGAAAAAAGCCATCTAAAAATTTTGCATAATAATACACCTTATATCAGGCCGATATAGTCGGACCACAAATAGCTTGTAAATGTCACACGGATCGAGGAAGAGAAAAAAAAATCAGTGTCGTTGCTACATCGGCGCAGGGCCGTTAAACAGCCCGTCACGCCGTGCCTTTATTTTAAATTCCGATACGGTCATTAAAATCCACTATAATACCGATGAATTACTATCGGCCAACAAATTTACTTATA
>JABFPM010002922.1:0-15436 GCA_022817325.1 Idris sp. 1 HC-2018
TTCAACAACATGTTGTTGAATTTCGCAGCAGCTGATTTACAGTGAGTACCTGAAAATTTTTAACAGAAACAGCCTCAATATAAGGAAAAAAATTTCTGTAATTTATTTTGAACCCGTAATATATTCAAATTAAAAAGCCAAACGCATGCTAACAATTTTCATAAAATTATGAAAATGACGGGATTTCACTTGTAAGCAGTATATAGTAATATATTATATTATATAAGATTTAAATGATGGAAAATAGTGTACAGAAGGGGAAGGGTTCAAAATTTCTCTATTTTTGTGTACGTACTTTTTGAATGACCCCATAAAGTTTTATTACAAGTACGACGATTTTATATTTATTATTAAATATTTTCTTCTAACTTCAGCACATTACTATCACCATCTATAAAGTGAACTCTTCATCAGCAGAAGATCTTAACGTTTACTAAATAATTCAACTGCGGCTTTGATTCTTAATAAATTATACATTTCCAGAATATCAGTCGTGTCCTTTTAAGATGTTTTTTTAAGAAAAAAGTAGTATATGTTCTTATGCATTGAAGGCGAAATGGAGCCATCTTTCTAAGAAAGAAATTAAAGTTTTCCCAGGAGCACAGTTGCTCGTAAGGGTGGGCAGTAAGAAGGATAAAACAGTCTATCTACGAGCCCATAGTTGAGAGACAAAGATAGTTGTATGGCCTATTGCTATTGTTTGCGAGACCCCCTGAGGGGTTAAAGCAGCTACTGCCCTTAACGGGGCTTGCATCAATGACACTCCACAGGGTGTCTCGAAAGTATTTCGCGCTATTTCTTTGCGGTCATCAATGTCAATCAATCTTAGCAAACAATAATTACTTATTTTGCGTAATTATTTTCCAAAATTAACAATTTGTGCTGTTTAATTTTATTAACATGCTTTATTTGGCATTTCATTTCTGAATCTTTCAGTTTATTTCAATAATTGTTGTATTTTTTTTATATTAACATTTTACTAACTATTTTGTATGCAATTTTTTTGACACAGCCAGAAACTGAAAACCCAAAAACATGAAATATTTCAGGTAAATAAAATAGTAATTTATTTTGTGTGTATAAAAAGGCAGTTAATAAATAAAAGTGTAGAAAATAAAGCTCATTTTCTTAGTTTACAATAGCTAGTCATGTGCACTTAGCTGAAACATAAGAAAGTCGAGTCTTGGTAAGAACGTAGAGAAGATAACGCCGGAAGATATTTGTATGATCTAAAAAGATCAACGTGGTCGCAGCTTCGCGGCTGAGGCGCCTTTATCTTCTCGAGTTACCAAGTTTTACCGCGGAGTCTAAAGTACCCTGACACCAAGCTGCAGCAGAGTTATTAGACACGGTATACCCACATGGACCTTAAGAGAGCTTGCTTGGTTCAGCTGATAAATAATAAGACTTGTGTATGAAACTTCTTTATTCAGCCTCTTCCTTTACTTTTCATTTAAAAATATTTTTTTCAATCAGTTTTAATCTGCTTAATGAGCAACGTCGGTATAAATAATTGCTTTAGAAGGAATTACAAAATATTTTTTCGATTAAGGTGATAAGTCAATCGTTTCATGTTATCTTTCTCATTTTATGAAAACTCAAATAGCTCTGTCTCTCTCGCACTTATTGGATTCAAATCGACTGATATATCACCTTAACCAGTTTTATTTTTATAATAAAACATAATTAATTATTATTACATTATTTTTTTACTTGTTTAATTCAGAAAATTGTTTCCGTAATTTATTTATAAATTATAAAAACGTGATGTTATATCCATTAAATATGTTCAAATTTGAATAATTATGAAGATTAATACACAATTAATTGTAATATTACGTACGCCAGTGTAATGTTATACAATTAAATTATTTCAATTATCTCAAGGAAATTCCTATTACAAACTTCCTAAAGTCATTTGAAAAATACTATGTCAGCAACTCAAATTAGACCAAGCAAAGTGATGAGACTCAGCTGGAAATCTAGAATATTAACCCTTAGATGGTCAAACGTGGCCGTACTTCATTTAGTTTACATACCAAATTTACAGTTTTGGACATACTACAGTTTCCTGGTAACTTGTACAACAGTAATAAAATACAATTAATTCATTCATACCTCTACCACTATATCCCAAGTTTAAAGTTAATTTATGCATAATACTCTGAACCTACAATGGTATTTAATTCATTATCCTCGTAATTTCTCTATAAATGCAGTGAAATACGTAAATCAAAATTTGTTTTATTCAAATGATGTACGATATACACTCAAAAAATATTTGTTGTTATAAATATATGTATGTCTGCTGATGTATCTGTCAAAATTTTCGTGGACATACCGTATTACAGCAGCAGACCTTATATCACTACACGAGATAAACATATAACTGCCTACAAACATAAAGGTTATGTCTATGTTGGATATAACTGGTAGACATACATTTATTACTGAAACACTAAATTACTACTGAGATTATTACTGAAACGCGCGAAGCACGCGCTTTTCCATTAAATTTTTAAATATAAAAACAATTTATATTTTATAAAACTATTTTGCTTCTTTTATTAAATATACTATTACAACTTAATCCAAAAATATTATTATCTTTCTTAGCCTTGTTTAAGAGAGTTCCCTCAAAAATCCATAATTCTGAGATTTTTTACATTAATGTACAATAATTGTTTGTTTTCCCGAGGTTTGGTTGAACGTATAAACACCGTTTTAAAGAAAATAATTTTCAAAGTCACTCATTTTTTCAAGTTATTATTTCTTATAGCAACTTCAACACTAATTTTTAAAATGAAATGGTACTGTAGAATTTAACCAAACTTCAGAAAATTCTTTCTAAGTATTTTTGTTAAAGGTGATTTAATTTTGCTTTAGCCTTTCTTTTTCAGTTATGTTTTTATTTTTTTTTTTTCTTTTGAAGATCACAATTTTAAACAATGATGAATTATTATACTACAAAAATGTAATTTCAATAAATATAATACAAAAATTTAATTTTAATAAATTACATTATTTACTATGATTCAAATCTTAAAAGTTTGAATGAAGACTGGAAAATGATTGGAAATTAATACTTTCAACTTTTTTCTTTCCAAAATGTGAAATTTATGTAGATTTTAAACTTTTGAAACAGAAAGAAGTTTGATATGTATTTACTGGATTTTATTACAACCTTTTTTAACCCTTTTAGCCGCATTTTGATCTTTTTTTACTCCTTTAAGAGTCCTTTTAAATCCATTTCAGCTATTTTACTCTTTCATCTCTTTTAAAACTTCATACTGCGCGGATAACTTTTTCAAGAAATAAATACAACAAATCTCATTGAATTTTAAAATCAAATTTCGTTTGTCTGACAAAATTTGAATTTCTTATGATCGTAGAAGCAAATTTATACATTTTGAAAATAATTTATATTTGTTTTTTTTTCAAATTTACAATTATTTCGATACATTTGTATGTAATTTTTTCTAGTCTCTAAACAGGCACCTGAAAAGTTCAAATTTCCTTTAGTATCATTCAAAATCACAATAAAAAAAATGAAATTGTAATTTAAAAAGTTTAGTTTTAAATATTTTCCATTAGAATGGTAACAAACATTTGAACCTCCTGTGAAATTTTTTGTAGCGATTTCATACATGCTTCATGCATGAATTTGGAATACATGAACCATGCATGTTCACCATGTATGATGTAGACGAATGTCATACAAATCCCATACATGAGGTTTGTTTACATGATCAGAACATGCATTTTGAAATCACGCATGGGACATGCATGGACCGTGGATTGAAATAACTATCCGTGAAAAAATATTTACTGGTCTCATGCATGACATATATTGTATGATTTATGTATATTTATCGTACATAGACTAACCCCGCGTCTCATGTAAAATTCATACATGAGATTTGTTTACATAGTTAAAACATGTATGGATACTTCATATATGAAAGTTTACGTGGTTCATGCATGGATAAAAAAATCATGCATGAACCATGCATGACTATCATCATGTATGGGATATGTATGACTTGAAGGGTTTGACCGAGAATCGAACTCGAGACTCCGAGGTGTTAAGCTAGAGCTCTAACACCTGAACCACAGAGACTTATAATAGTCAATGTGAAAATCATACCCATAATCTATAAGCCATTTCTATGCATGGTCCATGCATGGCATTAACATAAACTTATGAGCTCAATAATAAAATTGGTAATAATAATTTTGTTGCACTTTTTAGTATTTACTGTAAATATCATAAGAACTTAACATTTTGTTTACAACATGAATTATAATTTATCTGTTTATACATTTTTATTTCTTACATATTATAAAAAATATGCAAACTCAAGACACTAAAATGAAAAGTAAATTTATATGCAATAGAAAAGTTTAAATGTACATGTCGCCAAAAACACAATTTTAAATTGAACAAATTTGAAGTTTATAATAACAACAAAATAATCTACCTGAAATTTTGCTACTTTAAAGTGAATTTTTGTTTGAAAATGTGTCCAGAAAATTTTTCGAATCCTTTTGAGAATTCCATTATTTAAATTCGTTCATTACATAAACTTAATAATAAATTGGAAATACTAAACTGTTATTTACTCTTTATTGTCCATGTTTGTTTAGTTTTTATTGCTGCAACTTTAAAATCAAAACTGTCAAAACATCATAACCAACTAATTTGACATATTTTCTCGTGTTTTTTGTTTTTGCATTCTTTTAAAGTTTAAAAGCAACCAATCACAATCCGTTTTTAGCAGCAACAATACTACGCCAATTCCGGCTGTCATCTACTTTTAAAAAAGGGATCATGAGCGATTTTCCGAGTGTACATTTGTGATTATATTTTTTATTATTTTGACCTGTACATTCTAGATGCTGTTTACATAGTACTACTTAATAAAAAAGAAAGCAAAAAAATATTATGCATTATTTTGATTTTGTAAATATATATAGAAACTGTTCAATAGTATGTACATTAAAACTTTTACTTAATTAATTACTTAAACGTCTGTCCTTTGTTCACAAAACAGTTTAAATATAGTTAAACAATGTAAGGATTAATTTAAATTTCTACTGCATTTACTAACTTCATGAATCAATAATTAAAAATTAATATGGTTTTTGACTAGAGAAAAGATTCATATATAAATTTCTCCACAAATTTGATAAGCTATAGGATAATATATATATCATTATTATGATAATGTAATCCTACAAACAAGATCTTCATTATTTGCCTTCCCACTTTAACAGACTTAGAACTGTCTATCTCTTTGTGTAAATATGTGTGATGTGATAACAAATGCTTCGTAAGACACATTATCAATAATAACAAAATTACTAGTTCATCAATAATTTCACCATGTTTGTAAAGTAATCATGCTATTTTAAATAATTTAAAATAGTTTGTGTCTCTTTGACATTTTTAGAAAAATAAGTATTTTATTTTGTTAATATTATTTTTAGCTTGTCACAACCTTACACTTTTATATAAATGCCTATCTATCAGTACTTGAATAGAGTAGAATATATGATTTATAAAATTCTTTCAAATACTGTGCACGAAAAGACTCAAAAGTGAATTTTTTTTCTATAAGTTGACAAACCTGTCAAAATTGTTGGTAAAAACGGAGCATCTCCACAAATGTTTTTATATTATATATACGTAAATTTCACCTGCATTGATTGTTTCCGCATGCATATTTACAAATGAATTATGATGTTGAAATCGTATAAAAATTGTAGGTTCGGAAATTTATAATTAGCAACGAGTGTTGAAATTACATTAGTCGAATGTCATTTAAGGTGCATACTGTTTCAATTCACGAAAAGACTGTAGAAAAGCCAACTTTTTGACGAAAAAAGAATGAAGAAAGTCATTCGCTAAGCCAAAATACTTACTTTCGTGCAGAAGTTGGCTATAAACATTAACTTTCGTCTTAAATTTGAGGCTAGAAAGTTGACCTGAAGTGCGTACGTGAAAAACATTTTTACGAGATGAATATGTGATTTATAAGCGTTCAAAATCGAAAAATTTCCTTTAAATTATCAGGTAATTTATCAGCATCTTTTCATTACATATTTTGATTTTCCAGAAAATTTTAATTATAAGTTTGATCCAGGATTCAAGTCCTTACTGTCATAGATGGCGCCGTTATCGATGAAAACAAAAATGAATGAAAAATGTCAAAACTTGGAATATCTCGCAAAAAATATGAAATATTTTGTGAAGACATATTCAATGACATTAGTTAAGACCTTTTTAAAACTACCACCCCTCCCACCTTCGGGGGGTTGAGAAATCATGGTTGGTGCTTTTAAAAAATATTTGACGCGTTCATTTTTAGATTTGTGATTTACACATTAAAAATAATCAAAATTATTTTCAATTTTTTATTTTGTTATCATATAATACTATTAACTGGCTGCAATTGCAACGCCGACCTTTTGCCACTTTTGTCTTTCATTTTTCAACGGGCAAAATAACAAAGCCATTACCGACAACCCCTAGAATTTTATTACCACTGTAGTCCATCGTCATGATAAGCACCGCTTAAAGCATACATCGGCAACAAAATACAATTGGTCATAGGCGTTTCTGAAGGTAAACCCTTGCTCGTGCGAGACGGATACGCTGACAGAAGAAAAAGGATAAAAGAGAAAAGAATGAGAAAAGCAGTGAGTTTATAATGATGGTACGAGAAGGTCTACTCACCGGGGACCGGGCAATGTTTTCTCTCTGTTGCCAGCACTCCCCGTGCGCAACTATAGTCGTACTTATCCGTGCTGCTGTGTGCGCGTGTATGCGTTTTTGAGAACACGCGCGCACCAGTTTGACCAAGCGAATGACTCGTGTTGGTGAATATGCGCGAGTCCTCCTGGAGCAGTGGAAGAGCAACTATAAGAGTGAGCAAGTAAAAGAGAAGCCAAATTTAATGCGAGAGAGTAAGATGAACTGAGGTTGAGCTTCTATGCAAGAGGAATAAAACGAGGGAAAGAGGAACAAGGAGTCGCTCCCAGGGGATGACTATAGCGCTGTGCCACGGCCTGAGGCAGCTCGTCACCTGGGACGTCCTTATATCGCCAAGTACAGTCGACTCGAGAAAACGTCTTTAAGCGAGGAGCTGCTTTACTACACGATGGAAAGACTTTTGCACTGAAGGAGTGAATGTATACGAAAAAACAACGCACCCCTTCTCTCTGTGTTATTTTTTTTCTTTCCTTTTTTTACTCCGACACTCTACGCCAACCTAAAGACTACTTTCTTGAATTATTAATACAATTACAAATGTTTTGCGACGGATGTTTTTTCAGGGCAAGATGAATCTTTCTTTTCTCCAAGTTTGTTGATGATTACTGCGGGAAATTAATGAATAAGAGGGAAGAAATATTTAGAAAAGAAAGCAAACTTTTAGTTTAATTTTGTTTGTTTTTTTTTCATTTTTTAAAATTGCTTCTCAAGAAAATAAATTTCATCTACTATGTTGGAATATTTTTGAAATGCTGCAGTTAAATTTCTTTCGAGGTTAAGTTTATAAATAATTACCTATCGCTTTCCATCAGCCATAAATTCGTTACGACTAAACTCCTAAAAATAAATGCTATCACAAATATTTTATCATATGATGCTTGAATAGACGTATTTTCGGCGCACATTATCTCAATAATTCAATTGGAAAAAGCATCGAGAAATTGTCCTAATGACTCACGAGTTTCGATATCAATTACCGAATCAAACAGCTTCGAAAAAAATTAGGTGCTACGAATCAAACCCAGGTTTATAAATTACAAACCAATTCTTCAGCTTAGTATTTGAGCTTAAAATACTCAGATAAAATTATTACGTTAACGGAAGATATAATTCATGTCAAATCACACTGAGAACAATTTTGGTAGAATTCAGTAACTCCAACTAAGAATTCAGTTAAATTGGACATAACTCAATAATTCAGTTGAAACAACTGAAAAATTGAGTCAATTTGACTACATTGAAAGTTTTTAATTAACTGCGATTTATTTAATTTAGTTAAATCAACTGAAAATTTCTAGTTAAGGACGGTCACAACTGAAATTCATAGTTGTTTCTTTTGTAAATAAGATATTGGTTTACTTTACCTGAATTTTCGAGTTGAACTAGTGTTTCAAGTAATTTTTTTCAGTAATAATAACTTAACTCAGTAAATTTAACTATTACTTATTTTCTACTGAAAATATTAGTCGATTCAATTAATAAAATTTGTCTCAATTCATATTCTAAGGTTCCCTGTTGAATATTTCATTATAACTAAAGATTATACTTATGAACATAATATTCTTTATAATGAAAGTCAAATAAATTTAAAAAAATATAAAGCTGTTATATGAAAACTTGATAATCATCATGAAATTTGAACTGTTAAAAATGTATTTTTCGAAATTTTGTTTACAAATATCATAAACAAATTCTATATTTATATGAAAAATATAATAAATTTAGAAATGAGGTGCAAGTCGCTTATGTAATTTCCGTACTGTAAGAATGACATTGCACAGAATACATTCAAATAATTTTCCTTAAAGTTTCGACTTTTAGTAGCAAAATTGCATTGTAAATAGTTCGGGTTAATTAAGTAATTATTCAGTAAAAGTCGTTTTACAAAGAGCTTAGAAGTGGTTTTTGTTAATAAAGTCAAAAAAATTTTAATAACACTTTGATTTTAATTTTATTATATTTGTTGATACCTTCAAGCAAAGCCATCTAAATACTAATTCAAAATGGTAATACTAGGATTGATGGACAAATTTGTTTTGCTTATTGCTTGATTTTCAGTTGGTTGTGAATAAATGTAAATATGTTCAATAAAATGATTGGTTGTAGTATCTAGAAGGTGTCCGACAGAGTTTGAAAACCACATGTCTTTCCAAATGAAAAATACTTGTATGAAGTATATCACACTCAAGTCCATTATATGCTTAGACAAATATTATGAGTATGTGAAAGGCAAATCAAATAATAATTTAATATTTACTTATTATAGGCCCATTATCAAACTAAAATTGAAACTATAATAATTTAATAATAATATGTAAAAAATAAGCAGTTTGTCATAAATGCTTATAATACTAATTTCCCCAAAACAAATCCTGAATGTGCCACTGGAATGAGTCTATTTAATAAAGTGATTAAATTTTCTACATATTTTTTTAAATCAATTCATGATATATTTGCAACATATAAAATTATAACTTTAAACCTCCAAGTGTTACATCAGTAAGGTAATTCTTATCATGATAAATATTTTGAGTACTGAAAAAACTGCTTTAAAATTGAATGGTTCAGGTTTTTTAGATAATTTTTCTTTTTAATTTATAAAGAAATTAAGAAAAGCAATAATTTTATATTAAAAATAATTTTAAATAACCCCAAGTAAAAATTCATACATGGCGCCATAAATGGCACATATGGGGCCCATAAATGGAGCCATATATAAATTTTTACTTGGGACCGTCGAATCGTATACTCATAACAATAATAAGCAGCGAGAACCAGGTGTATTTATTATCGACATCGATTTGTTGGGATTGCACCAGTTATTGTCATATTTATGTACCTATTATCATCAGGTATTCACTTTTATCATTTTCATATAAAATTATTATTCTAAGTTAGAATATAATTTGATTTACATTTTATAAGTTAAAATTTTCGAATTTTAATGTGATCTTATGTGATCAGACTAGAACATAACCAAATTAAGGAAGTTTGTTTACATTTGTATAGATCCGGAGAATTTGTAGAATCCTGATCAACACCTGGTGCTACTATTTGTTTAGAACCTAATTCGAGGACATGGAATCCTGATAGAAGACGAAATATTTGGATCAGAAAGTTAGTAAATATTAGTTTGCACACTTTTAAAATACTATTTACTGCCCGGCGAACTTGATAGTTTTAATGATCCTTGTCAAAAGCCCTCTTTTTTTAGCTTTCATTAAATAGATCCTATACCAACGGAAATTCCAAGTTGCTAAATTTGCACAATTTGCTGATTTTAAGTTACACCTGTCTCGCAAGTTATGTCTGCAAAACACGTAATTAAATAACCGATGGATTAATGATCTTTTAGAATTTGGCTCGAACATAGGCTTAGACTTAACGCTCAGATTCAATCACATAATCGTGTGATCTACATTTTAATCTAGTCTAAGTTAACAATCTTTCATTTATTTTAAATCCTAAGTTTACATTTATAATTAAAATTATACTGTATTTTACAGAAATTAGTCCTCTTTTTAAAAAAGTATTGAACTGTATTTCGTTGCCATTATCAAACATTATTTATATTTCAACGAGCATTAACTGGGACATCACAGTTAGTTTAGATAATCCATCCACTGAAATTACATTTAAAAAAAAAAGAAAATAAAAATTAAGACTGAAAACAAAAAGCAATTCAAACTTTGAATTGATAATTGGTATCTCATCAGAATAAGGCTCTGAAAGTTGTATATTGAAAATATAAGAAAAACCTCGAAGTAAGAAATGCTGCGTGAGGAAGAAAGAGGAACTAGCACGAGAGTGAACGAGTTGGAGCTCATGGGGTGGTAAAGTCGGAAGCGGGTGATGGCCGGGGGCGGCGGTGAAAGGAGGGGGTCGCAGCAGAGAAAAACGGACGCGGGGGCTAGATCCCGCGAGACGTTGTGCTCTCCTCTGGCGCTGCTGGCACTCGGGACTTGGTTGCCGGGGTCTGGAAAGGGGGTAGCGGAGGAACTAATCAGCCTGGCGCATGCGTGCCGAGTTTGCTTTAGTTCCCCAGGGAGTTCCCCGTGCTAGCTAGGCATCCCTATAATATATCCCCTTTCTCTCTCGCTCTTTTTCCGTCCTTATCTGAAACGCGTATCCTCTCACTCGGTTATATTTGGAACAGCGCGAACGCGCCCGTGGCGAGGTTCTTTTCCATCTCTCTTTTCAACAAACTTGTTTTCGCGGACACCTGGATTCCTGACGGCAAACGTCTCCGCAAATCATTTCCGTTGGAATCGGCAGCTCGAAATCGACGTCGTCTGAATTAAAGATGACATGAAAATTACATGAGGCTTTTGGATTTTATGAATCATGCGGGAGATGTGCGCAGCTCCCGTTTGGAGATTGCGGATGTTGTTTTCGTTTGTATGGTAATGACTTGCAGGACCATTAAAGAATTAAAAGGTGACGTTCGTAAGCAGACGACGTCGCTGGACAATGCGACCGAGATAATGAACTTGGCATCCACGGTACACGTTGTTTCATTGCGGTTTTAATTTCGACAGGGATTTTTAAACAGTACTAAGAAAACGATTTAACTGAAACGGCAAAATATTTGGAACCCTCCGAGGTTAATGACATCGTTTATATGCCGCTGCAGAAAACACTTTACCGGTTGTAAAGGACGAGCACAGATTCAACTAAGAATGTGATAAATATCTGTAATTTTGATTAAACGTCTTGATCCAAAGAAGCATTATTCTTTCGGAAATTAACTTCTAGCTAAAAAGTTTTGAATGTTTCTTGCCCAGTTTTTTCTTCTCTTTTTATATTTTTATCCTGTAGATCTCCTGTTTCTTTAATAAAAATTATCAATACAAGAATAGGGAAAATTCTTAACAAACTTCACATATGTTTTATTTGCAAAAAGAATACCTAACAATAAATTATTTTATAAAGTTTTGTTATTTTTAAATACTAATAAAAAGATAATAAAGTATAATGGAACGGCTAGTTGAATTAAGAAACGAGGGGAAGAAATTAAGAGTAGGTGGTAAATGTGATTAACTTTTCTGTGTTTGGTAAATGGATGTGGTCTTGAGCCAGGTGCGCTTTTACACTGGACCTTCGATTATTTACCCAATGTTCCTACCCTCTTGGAGTCAGTAACCGTGATAGATAAAGATATAGGTAAGGGGAAAAGTCAAGGGTATTTGTAATTAAATTAATTTGTACTTTTATTCTCATATATAGATTAAAGTCTTCATTTTAGTGTAATATAAACAATTTATATAAAGAAAAATATATAAAGAACCTTCTTGAACAATCGTTTTTACTTGATATATGACTGCATCATGTATCTTAAGTCGGAAAGTTCGTTTCACAGGAGACCTATGAATTGTCAAATATTAATCGTAAGTACATTGCTATTGTCGTTACAATATTGTTGAAAAACTTTTAAACTTACAATGAGAAAAACGATATTGTTTGTTAAAATATAGTATGATTCTCGATTATACATAACGTAAACACAACCAATATTTGTTGGTACAATTTATGATGAAGAGAGGGATACCTTTACGAAGTAAAAATTTGTTGCGTTGCGGAGCAATCCATATATCCGAATACGGCTATAATACCGTACGTCTGCAAATTTTTAGATAGTGCAATATAATCAAAATACAAGTTAAAAATAGAAAAAAATGTATTGTTTGTTATTAATATTAAAAAGTTTGTGCAGAAATCTAGTTTTCACTTTATAATATCCATTCGTTATGCAAATATTTAAGGATTTTTTAAGAACTTATAAATAATCAATAATTCCTGATTCAATAAGAAAAAAAAACAAATGAAAAAATTGAACTGTGTAAATAACTTAATAAAAAACTGTTCCTTTTTTTTAATATATTAATGAGAAAGTGATTTTGAGAAGTTGAGAAATATTATTGCTTATTTTAAGATCTGGCACATGCAATCTTTTCAAATAGCACTTATACAAAAATTGTAAACAAAGTTATCAATGAATAAATTCTCACCTTCTGAATTCTGGCTAAAAGCTCGATGCAATTCTTCTTCGTATTCATCTTCATCTGCATCTGTAAGAGAATATTAAAAATAAATAATTGATTATTTTATCAAGAAGTTCGTTTAAACTATGCCGGCATAAGTTTATTTTGAAAAAAGATGGATTAAAATAACCGACAGATGTCACAACAAATGAACTTCTTCTACAGCAATGACATCATACTAAATTGAAATGCTTTTCAAACTGTCATCTTATTTTCATGTTTTCATATATAAAAAACCTTTTTATTGCTTAAAATAATGATATTTTCATAAATACTTTATCAACATTTATTCGTTTACACGTTTTGAAAATCGAATGTTTATAAAATGGATGACTCTTTTCGTCAATGTGACATAAACATACTTCCGTTATTTTCTTCAAAAAACTGAACTTCTTGTACCCATGTGGAAATTTACCATCGACCCATTATAGTTCATCGGTCGCCGATATTGGCTGCCGACATTGGCTCAATATTGTCTGCCCATATTGTGCCAATATCGGGCCAATATTAGCAGACGATGAAGGAGAAGCAGCAGCAGGGAGGAGTTCAATTCCCGACAAGGCACAACTTTAATTTCTTCTTTATTTGCAGATTAATTCTACATGACTAGATACGTGCGCAGAACAAATCGACAAAGTTAACAAACAACATTGTTGTGATATTTATTTTGAAATAATTTTTTTATATTGAAATAAAAAAGCTAAACACGCGTGTTGCACGCATGTATCACGTATGTATAACATGCATGTAAGATGCATGTTTTTTTACGGGTAGGCAATAATGACTATATATTTTGCTACAATATCGGCTCAATCTTGAATTCCTATATTGTGCCAATATTATCTGCCAATATTGGATTCAATATCGGGCCGAAGAAAAACATAGTTACATCTCAATATCGGGACACAATTGTCATATTAAATGGGCCGATATTGGCCCGATTGTTAATGTCGGCATTACATCGGCATTTCCACATGGGTAATGATTTGTCAAAACCTTAAAAATGTGATTACCTATCTTAAAAGTTAAAACAACCAATTTTTGTGCTTTTTATGCGATCTTATAGGTTTAAAATTAGTTTTCTTAAATTTTAGTAATTAAATACTCAATTAAATATTTATATGCTAATAATATTTTTGAGGTTTTGACGAAAGTTGTATTAATAATTTTTACTGAAGAAACCGTGAAAAAATTATAGCTTATTACAAAAACAAAGTTTTTGACTGAGTGATTTGGTATAGAATTACCCATAAATGGTATTTTGTGAATTTGATGAGTTTGAGACTGAATGATCAGGAATTCAAGCTGAAAATGGTAAACTGCAGCTATAAAGAAAAAGTGTACCAGAAAAGTAAAACTGTTGGTTCTCGGATTGCGGAAATCTATGCGATCGAATAAATGATTCTTCGCTGGGCTTTTATTTAAATCGAAGAAGAGGGGAAGGAGTAACTGAATCACAACGCTAGGATCTCGTCAAATTATTGAATTATCATCGCCGAAAAACAGCCAAAAACCATGATAAACTAGAAAGTACAAATCTCATTAAAATGGCTATTTTATCCAAGCCAAGCTGTGTTCTAGTGGATTCGAATCAGTACAAGTGCGTTGCATAGCTGAACAAGAAATCATCAAAACACGGTGGATAAATGGACGACAGTCGGCATTGTCACGGAGAAAACGTCATCCTGCGCATCACTTGTCCTTTTAGTCTCGAAAAAAACGGTGATTCTCGCCAGTCTAAGCCTCTAGACAGCTCTCGCACGCCAGCTCTGTGCTGCTCGAACTGTGAACAGTGGAATACAAAGTGCTCTGTTGTGCTTGTGGCTCCACTGTCACAATCATCTTCGTCGACAAACTTGAGACGTTTGGGGTAGGATGCGAATTTTCCGTGACCAGTCAAAACTTGCGTTACGTAGAAATTCGGAATCAACCTGCTCGCATTCTTACCTGCAATTCTGAGGAAGAATGAATGAGTATTTCTTCCCGTATCAGAGACCTGCCATTGTCGAGGAACCTGCTTCACTTTTGAGGCCTTCGCAAAATTCTATATACTTGGAATAGCCTATACGATAACTCATGTGGAAATTTACCATCGGCCCAATATTGTTCATTGGCCGCCGATATTGGTCGTCGATATTGTCCCGATCATTGGAATGTAACAATGTTTTTCTTCGGCCCTATATTGTCTACCCATATTGTGCCAATATTTGAACCCAATATCGGACCAATATTGATTGTCAAAATTGACAGGTCAACGTCGGTATTCAATATTGGCAGACGATAACCGGCTAATATTGGCACAATATAGGGATCTAAGATTGAGCCGATATTGTAGCAAAATATATAGTCATTATTGCCTACCTGTGAAAAAACTTGCATGTTACATACATGTTATACATACGTGTTACATGCGTGCAACACGCTTTTTTATATAGCTTTTTTAATTCAATATTAAAAAATATACATGTTTTTTTTACACGGGTAGTCAATAATGGCTATGTATTTTGCTACAATATCGGCTCAATCTTGGATCCCTATATTGTGCCAATATTAGACCCCAATATCAGACCAATATTGGGCCAATATTATCTGGGAAACTCCAGTCGCCACAATCAGACGA
>JABFPM010002923.1:0-15432 GCA_022817325.1 Idris sp. 1 HC-2018
GTTTGAACTTAGTGATTTTCAATATCTCGGCACGCTTGAAGAATATTTTAAAGTGCATAATTAAAGCTTAGAGGCGGACCTATTTTTAAATTTAAAACTTTTTTTGCTCTAAATTATAATTAATAAAGCCGGCAAAAGTAAAAATTGTTTGACAGAAAGAGAAAAATAAAAAGCAAAGAGTAAAAAAGATAATCTATAAGCTGTCACTTTTCTTCTTCACTATTTTGTCTGTTTTTAGTTTTACTTTTTCCGGCCCTTAAACTTGATAATATTATTTTAAACCGAAACATGATGAAACTACTGCGGTATATTGAATCACTTTAAATCATAAAACGAATTTGTAAATTATAACACTTTGAATAATTTTATTATATATATTTCGTTAACAATATTTAATTGAATTAACGAATTCATTAGCGAGAATTTTAATTAAACTGTTATCCCTTCAACATAGCATGAACAATTTTATCCGTAATTATTTGAAAAAACCAGTTTAATGACTTTTAAAAGCCAAGTCAAAAAATATTCCACTTAACGCTTCAAAAGTTTCATGCTTAATTCCAGATTACCTTCAAAATTTGATAGTAATGTGGAGGTCCAAAATATCAGAATTGATTAGCTGTAAAATCAATTATGTAAAATTAAAAAAAGACATAAATGAAATTAAAAGCTTCATAATTATAATAATTTCAATTTTATATATTTCAATAGCAGATAAGTAAATTGTTATTTACTTTAGGCAAATGATGTAAAAAAATAATATTAAAAACTAAAAATACAAGAGTTCACAAACAGTGAAATGAAAAATCGTAAATGTATTCTTGAATCAAAATTAAATATAGATTATTGAAAAGTAAGACGTTTTCACAATATTAATTGAAAGAGTTGCCTAAATTTTTCTTTTCGTGAAATCTACAACAGCTGCGTTTTAGTGAACGTCACAAAGTCTACAAAGATCCTACACCGATATGTTCTTTATTTTGTGCTGGGTAAATAAAATCTTTTTTAGTTGATTATTTGTTCTTTACTTATAAAGACATATTAAAAGAAAGAAAGGTTTCATTACTCGTCTCAAAATCGTCAAGCTTGAAAGGCTTTTTTAATGAAATTTTATAAAAATATCAAGTCCATAAAGTCGATTTTATTATTTATGAAATTTGAGTGTACAAATGAAATTAATATATTTTCCGTTTATATATATATATATATATGTGTGTGTGTGTATGTGTGTGTGTGTGTGTGATTGCACAAGAAAATAAATCTGTAGTTTATTGGAAAAACAACTTAAGTTCATTTAATGTTTTTTCATGTTATGTTTAATGTAAATTATATGAAAAATCTCAGCAAAAAGTTAAACTAATGAATTTTAAATATTGTCAATATTTAAATCTGTCATATTTCAAAATATCACAAAATAGACTTAGGTCGTTCTTCCGATGAACCCAAAAAAGTAGACAGTATTAGCAAAATGATTTTTTCTTATATTTCATCACAACACATTAAAGCATATTATAATTATTAAGAGCATATTAAGTAAAAGAAGTTAAAGTTATCGTAATATCTTACAAATATTATTTATTTGAATGTATAATTAATAAGTTGAAATAATTGCAAGTTTTAACGTGTAATATAATTTCAACAATCTTTTTAACGAATTTTCATTAAAAGTAAAAATTAGTAATAGCTATAATAAAGAAATAAAAAAGCGTATTCATCGTAAATAAGATTAATGTGTTAGCGTCGATTATAACCAACCGTTACCAAACACAGAAATGCTAAAGTCACAAAGCCGTAAATGCATCAAATTAAATTAGTATATAAATTTCGTAAATTGAAATAAGTACGTGATATTTGACTCAAATCTGCAACGAATGCTTTGCACAGACTGAAATTAACAACATAAGAAAAAATTTATCAATTTGAAAGAGACACAATATTTGTTTTTTCCCACAAATATAGAAATTAAGAACTTTTTTAAAAATAATTGAACTTTAAAACTGAGGTTCTTCATACTTTATAACTATAATTTGTTTTATTGTTAACAACAATTTATTTAACAAAAACATAATTTACAATGCAGAGGAGTCAATAAAAACTTAGAGATCTCGTATTTAGATATTGCCTTTCACGAATGTCTTTGATGGAAACCATGGAAATCGAAGATTTTTCCGGTTGTTGGTTTTTAAAACTTTCAATGTTAGCATAATAAAATACGATAAATTGTCTCATGTTTTACGATTCAGCATAAGATCAAAAGCTGAAGCAATGTGTTCATATTTACAAATCGATGTAGCTGTAAGAAAGCAAAAATGACAAGTACTCAGAATTATAAATACAAACAATTTTGAAAATAAACTAAGAACTTATGTCTTTTACGTTTTAGTTTTTAACTTTAGTAATGGAAAAAAATATAGGCTTCAACGCTTTCAAATTCTGGAACATTATTTAATAAAAATCATATATAAAAACTTGATGAAAAAAACTTAATTTATATTTAGCTACTTATTATATTTATTTTAAATTACATATTTACTGTATAAAATTCCAAATTTTCCTGACATAAAACGTTTGTAAAAAGTTTTTTTCATGAAAATTATTTTATAATAAAAAGGTCAAAGAGAAAAATTTTAAATAAAATTTATCCACTTACATGCACGATGCTACTTGACACAATATGTCAATGAATATGTCAATATGTACTGCAAACTAAAAAAATCTTTTAGAGTTTTGTTACTAAAATAAATATTAAACTACTTGAACTTCAGTTCACTGAGCTTAAAGGATCTTATTATCCGTGAAGATATCGAATAATTTAGTGGACTACTTTTAGAAATATCGGAGGTAATAAACGTGTCAGTTTTATTTCAGTTGTAATGGATCAGGACATTTTGGGCGCAGCAATTTAGGCGCGAGCCCATTTGGACGGAAATACAAAAATTGTGATGAATTAATGTTGACAATTAATTAATAATTTTTTACAGTTTTTGACAGAATATAGTATCAACTCTTGTTATTCCATTAAAAGTTTTTTCCACTATTAGATTTTGTTTCTTATGTATTGTTTATATATAACATAAAAATAAATATAAATTTAAATTTATTCTAAGTGCGTTTTATTTTTATTGAAATAGTATTTTTGAAACATTTAAGTTATGGACACAACATGTATATTTCTTAATATAAATATATGACACTTTTTATATTTTTAGCTCACCTTGCATATTAGATAAGATCCGTATGAAAATCTAAATTCAAATCATAAGTAGTAAAATAAATATACATACAACTTTCTGCAGTTTAATATTTGTCAATGATACATTCAAGGTAATACCGTCTTCAATCAAAAAAAATTAATGCTGATATTCATAACATTTCTTTCTATCATCATAAATTCTACTTTAAAATAAAGCAGGCATATATGTAATATACGGAAGAAGAATTGTCTTCTCTAAGACAAATGAAACGTAGTTATTTGCAGTTTTATCATTTTAACTTGTAAGTGGCTATTAATGTAACTATTTGCTTTTTGTTAAAATTATTCTTAACTTATTCAGCAGAAAAAATATCTTTTCATGATAAATCTAAATCAAGTATTAAGATTGCAATCGATATTCATAGATTTCTAAGATTATAATAATATTTAATGTACCTTAATTTATACAAAATCTGAAAATTTATGATAGAGCTATAAGAAGAGCAATCTAAGGAATTTTAAAATGAATAAAAATTTATAAAATGAATTCATAAAAACGTAATAAGGGCAAATGAGACGGAAGATAAGTATCTATGATTTTAAGTAAGTCGACAAAATGTTTTAATATAAAACAGTAGATTTTTTTAATAAGATCTCAGCTATATGCTAATAATGTCTAATTGAACGTAACCATAAAAGTAGATAGTACGGATTTATCATGGGAATATAACGTTTTATGAGCTTTGCAGAAAAAAAAGAGTTAGCAAATTAATTTTTCTACACCTTCCGGGCTTTCGAAAAAAAACTTAGCTATTAATGAAATATTAGTCAAATCAACAGTTGAGTAGTAAGTAAATTCAAATTTTGTTTAATTCAATTTTGAATACTTTTTAAATTTGAAATGTAATAATTTTAAATTAGACTATTAATTGTCAAGATAACGAAATGAAATAATTTTTATTAAAATAAAAATATTTTAGCAATATATATGAAATACATAAAAGATATATTAGCAGTATATTGTAAAAAATTTGAAGTTATAACAATTTGAAAGCAGAATTCATTATAATAAATCGATTGTAGATCCCGAAGGATTGAACATGTCAAATTCTGTTACATACATATTGCTATAGAATTTGATAACAATTTTTCGTAGTAGATTAAGTTTCACCCCAGAGGATACATTCAATAAACAAAATTTAAAAAGTGTACATTGATCTTTTACAAATTAATTCAACAAGTAATCCCATTAGCTTTTTTTGCAAATTAATGAATTTCACTTTTTGCTACTATTTAAATTAAATCTTGAACCTTAAAACTGCATAATGCGTTAAAAATATTATCATTTCATATAATTAATTTCAAGTTTATTTTACATAGTGTACATTAAAATGAAAATAATTACAAATCATAATTTTAGCAACAATAACATTTATTTTCGGTAGAATACTACAAAATTGATGTTATGAAATTGTTCATTTTACTATACGATGTTTCACACGTTTTCTATGTGACTTGTTTCTTCCAGGCAGGCATCTATTTGTTTTGACGTAATGACATTCTAAGTAATATAATTTTGTTGATTGTTTCACTTGCGAAAGGTGATAGAAGCACTTTGTTACATTTCCTCTTATCTCTTATTTATATCGTTTTCAATTTCTTGAGCCTGTTCAAATAAAGTTAAAAGATCAAATGTAAAAGAAATTATATTTATTTTCAATCTCAAAATTTGAATTCAAAAACATTAATTTGTAACAACTTTTTATAAATATTTATTTTCATTTTTATAAAGAAACAAAAGTTGAATAAAATTGTATTATATATATCTTGAATTATCGTAGCTATTATCGGAAATATTATTACTTTACTTTAAAAATACAGTACAGTTATTTTTTGCAACTTTTTTTCTGTATAATAGCATTATTTTTCGCTTCTTCAGAATGATCATCCGTATTGCAAATTTGCATTAATTTTTCCAAAGAATAAGAGGGAAAAATGATCTTCTCATTATTTAGAATTTAAAAAAAATATATATATTACACTTATTCTAATAATATGACAACAAAAATGAGCATTTTAAAAAAATGCAGTAATAACGAGGAAAAAATTTAAATATAAAAACGCTGCACTGCAAATCCTTCCATTTAGAATATATACATATTATCAAAAAACATCATTTATTTGTTATCAAATTTACTGACAGTCAATTACGAGATGTTAAACTGGGATAAATAAAATGCACACAAATAGTAGTATGCATTAGTTTGGCTTTTAGTGGTAAAGCTTTTATTGAATCCATATTCTAGCATGCTGTGCATTCAGTACGTGTCGTACAGGGGATTCTCCAACAAGGTTGCTTGTAAAACATTTTTCTTTGCGAAAGGTTGCATGTCTGTGGAATGCATATGAGGCACGTAAGTATTGAAAAAGCCTTTAGAATTAGTGCTTAGATTGATGCTCAGGTTCAACTTGAGCGGAAGACGTGAATGATTCTATGGTATGAGACTCTCCAAGCCGTGAATATCGATGAACGTCTACGACTAGCACAGAGAAAATTGTTAGGCGGGAAAAAACGACAGTAAAGAGATATAGCAAATACGAATAAAACGAGGAATCGAGTGTTCACGTTCATCGTCCGAAGCAACCTTTTTCTATTGTTTCTGTCTGGCTTGAATTATACACTCCTTCATTTCTACTCTTTTTCTTCGAAACATGGGAGAATCATTCCCAAATATCCTTTTCCCACGGTACTATCTTTGTTTAAGGCATTCATATTTTCCTGAACGAAGAGAAGAAGTAGAGGAAGAAGACAAAAAAAGAGTCGACGTAATCGTAGTTTAAAGAAATGTCGGCCGTCAAGTTAAATTCCCCTCGGCAGGATATTGAAATGTCATGAACAGGATTACATTTTCTACTCATTAATACGCCGCATAACTTTGATAAGTGCTGAGAAGAGTCAAACTTTTTAGTACAATGTTGTTGAAATTGCGTGCTATTATCATTGACGTTTACCCTTTTCAAGTTACTCTAATGGCTTTTATGCAAAATTTTGTGTTGCACAATAACCGAAAGTACCGGAACCTGCTGTTATATTTCGCATAAATAAACACGATACAAATTCAAAGGAATCGATATTTCGTATTTATTGTTTAAACAATGGTCGATCAATAGATGAAGAAAATATAGAAAACTGACTACATTTGTGTGATACAAAGCAATTTATTGTTTTTATATGGTTTGAATTGATTTTAATATAATTTCAATAAAATTTAAGGAGTTACCGTATCTTTGAATTCCCACTTTATCGACCATTCGGATAAAGCACTCTTAAGGATCTCTTTTTGAATACACTTTTCATAAACTATCTTTAATGTTCATTTTTTTAATTTTATCATCAACTTTTATTGTATAATATACAAATTTCTATGTACATAAGTTGAGTTCACAAATCTTGTATACGATAAGTATTATTTGACAATAAATACAAGTTGCACTGACCTTCATATCTTCGCTTTAGTGTACAAAGATTCAATCTTGCCTACAAAGACAGATAAAATGATACACCAAAATAAATGTATATATTTTTTTCTGTCAAAATTTGTCATCAAGATCGTATATTTTTATTTAAAGTGTCAACACGTAAATTAAATAAATAAATTGATAGTCATGTAGTATTTTAATGAAAAATATACGTAGTATAATAAAAGTGTGATAAATAATATGTCAAGTTTTATACAAAGGTATTTAAATTTTCAAAAAGCATAAGACCCAAGTTACTCTTAAGGTGTTTTTTTCAATCATTAAATTGTGATTGAATTTGAAATTCAAAAATGACCTGGATCTTTTTCATAAAGTAACATAAATTTCCAATTCAACAACTATCTTACTTTACACAAAACCAAATAAATTTGTTACGTGTTTGTTTTCAACTTTATATTGTGCTGCAATTTAAAATCAAATGTTCAAATAATTTTTATCACTCAATGTATTCAATTTTTTCAGTTGAAACTTTATTTGTAAAAAAATCAACTTCAATTTGTCTTTAACAAATTCAATACTAATTTATTTATTTTACAACGAATCGTTATGAAACGAAACGTACATAAAAATAAATTTATCTGACTTGGATCCGATCTCAATTCGACTTAGAATCATGTCGATACTGATTCAACGTCAATTTGGCATTAAATGAATAAAGTATCATCAAATTAAAATAAATTTATCCAACCTAAATCCTAATCGATCCCGGCAACGTCAAAACATTTTTATAGATAATTATATACACATATATATATTTTTGAAATTTTACAGAACTAAAAGTTAATGATTCTTGATTTATTAAAATTATTGACACCTAACTTTGCACAAAGTTTCAAGTTTAAATATATTTAAATTTTATCAATTCATTTGGAAACAAATTTAAATTTCGAACTGCCGAAAGCGCTAACCAGTCGGAATTCAAGTTATAGGGATAACGTGAAACCAACTTCATAGTCTCACGAATTTTCTTATATTAGAAGAATCACAAGATGTCGTATTACAATCGATGTGCTCTTCATGGTATATTTTTCAAATTAATTTTCATAACGCACAATTTATTCAAATATATATGTTCCATCCAAAAATAGTATCAACTTTTAACCAGAATAAAAAATAATCTTTTCTTAAACATATTCATAGTCTTTGGGATCGGCTCGAATGGGTTTTCATAGTGAAATATTAATACCTATTCTCGAATCTAATTAATTAAATAAGAACAGTGATAATTATTTTCTGAATTTAATTAGTCAATTTATTTAGTGCGACAATTTATCGCAAGTAATAATTTGCTGTCTTAAACAAAAATCCAAGTAGTTGTACAGAATTTACATATATTTTGTTATTTATCTATTTTTGATTGTGATTATCAAAATATATTATATTTATTTTAAATAAAAATATTATTACTTTTCTAAAGTCCAGTTCGACCAACCCTCAGTCAGACAGAAAATTTTAAAATAATTCAATAAACTAAACTTGAATACAAATATTTAATTCATACAATTAATTAATTTAAAGTATAATTAGTCTAATTATTAAGTATTGGAATAAATGTTTTGGGCATATTTAGTACACTTTATTGTTATCATTATAAAAGTTCTACTTACCTTAAACGATATTTCGCAACAACAACAGATTTAAAATAAAATACTGAACAGAAATTCCGCAAGCAATAATAATAATACAATAAATTATTAAATTTATTTAAAGCCACATTAATATTTACTAAGTACTATTCTTGCGTATAATAATACACAATAAATGACTTTTGTTGAAGATTTATTCAAGTATATGTTATTAGTTTGCAGAAATTACTGAGGGTTTTGAGTTTAAATATATTTTAAGTTCAAATATCATTCGCTGTTAGGCATTAAACATTAAATTACATAAAATTGTATTTTTATCAATTGAAAAAGCAAACTTGATTGCATTTTTATTTATGCTATATGACGTGAATTATAATTGATCGATAGTTCACCCTTTTCGATGTATTATGTTACGAAGCATGGAATGCATTTTGAACGAAATTCATTACATTTCAAGGCGCAAGAGTTAATATTATTATATTACCTGCAGTAAGTGAGGAGTATAAATTCATCATCAAGAATTATTGCGGAATTTCAATTCATCAACTATAATATGTTCAAAAAAGCAGATCTACAATATTCAAGTCGGTGTTATAGGCGGAGAGAATTGATGCACAAGCGTGTACGTAAAATGTGACTTGGAGATGGTGTATGACAGCAACACAACTGTTCCCAAGTTAAGAGGCGCACCATTAATCAAAACTTTACATGATCATACCATAATGTGATTAAAATAAATATATCATTCATTAGCTCACCTTCGACATTAACTATCTATCATATTAAGATTTAACTTACATAAATTATTTTCAATTTGATGAATTATGAGAACTTTATGTTTTCATAATGAAACTGAAAATTGAAAAATTCTTTAATAAAGAAAGAAAACATAAAATAAAACATTTATTGCTAAAAGGAAACTAAGTCACATTTTCATGATTTCAAGATAAACGAAAAATACTGTCAGAGATTCTTTTTTAAATTATATTGAAAAAAAGTATTCTACTAATTTTTCAACATTTTTCCACTAATTCTACAAGAAATTCAATCAAAATACATAATGATAAAAATATAACTTCTTGTTCTTACTAAATTTTTAAATTTTTTTTGAAAATATGCTATAAAAAATAATAAATTTATTATGTATGCTTTCTTATTGTATTATGAGAGTAGATAATAATAATAATTAGTATTACTATTAGAATAGTATTAGAATAGTAGTAATTATAAAAAAAAGTTAAAAAGTACTGTCTATTTAGGTTCCTTTTAACAATGAAATGGTTAGAAATTCGAGATTTACTTAAATAATAGGTTAAAAATGTATTTCTATTTATGTCACTTTACAAGTTGTGTTTCAAAAGAAGCAAAAATGCATATGGAAAATAAAAAATGTGTGATTTTGGTATTTTTTAACAATGAACGTTTCAACTGTACTTCATGATTATTCAGAGAAAAATTAATTTTGCAGCTTTTGTAATATGTTATGTAATGAGATTTTCGCTTCAACAACAGCAAATGCAGAAATTAATCAAAGATCCTAAACAATCTAAATTAAATGCGTTTCAAGAATCATGAAAAATCATAAAAAAATTGAATTCAAGTTTGAATACATTTAACATTTTCCTGTAATGCAGAAACATTTTTATTTCATCACTATAATTATGTTTATTCAACGTTTTCCCATAATATTATATAGACATACAAAATTTAAACGCAATTATTATAAAAAATATTATTTTTCAGGTTTTTCTCTGACGGGAACTTATTTTTCTCGCTCAATGTTCATTGCAATAACTTGCAAATTGGCACAATTCTTCTTTAATATGTAACAAAGGTTTTCTGTTGAAACAATTTTAATTTAGTTTTTTTAATACAAAGTTAAATTTTTTAGAATATCAAAAAAAATGTGCAAAATGGCGTAAAAAGTGCTTATATCACACATTTCTTCGTTCAGCTAAGCGTAACTTTAAAATGAATTAATAAATCAAAAATTGGTTAATACAAAACATTTATTATACATCAAAGAATCACTGTGCTCAATTTTAAATAAGTCGAAAGAATATCATATTAAAAAAAAGCCTGGGTTTACTCTTTTTTTTGACTATTTTTTTATAAAAAAAGAAGGAATAAATTTGTTGGAAAGCTTAAATAAATGTTTTTTATTTAAAATATAAAAATAACAAAATCTCAAAATCTTGTAAATCGGTTATCGATTTTAACCATTTGGATTGCACCTCCTCTTAAATACCTACATGGCTGCACTGTGCCATGCACAAAAACCCTCAGATATTATAGTTCTCTATAAATAAAAAAACTCTCAAAAATAAACAATCCATACGTATCGTTATAATCAAGGACGCAGTTTCAACAAGCGGTGCTAAAAATGTTAATACACTGTCCTTGTTTATCTTGGAACGTTTACATTGTCTATCTTTTACAAATTTTATCTTAGCAAAAGTCATTTACTTTTTGAGCTGAAAGTAACAAAGTCCAAAATCCAACACTGAGCGGCTGTCTGTTCACCGAATTAGCTGCTGTCAAAATTGCTCAGTATTTTCCCGATGGCTTCAATGCAACACATCTCTTGGGCTTCACCACTTTTTTGCGACACGACTTATTGTTCTCAATCACAAAACCACAATAGTTTAGTTTAGTTTATTCAATACACTTGATTTCTACTTAAAGTCTGTTCACTTAAAGTTCTCTTATACTTAAAGTCTCAAGTTTCATTCATTTAAGGTGATATGTCAGTCAATTTCAGGGTGTCTCTCTCACCCACATGTAAACTTCTATAGTTCCGTCTCTTTCCCACTTATGTGACTGATATATCACATTAATGTCCCAAACCGGAAATTATAGGTTAACTAATAGAATTTCAATTTGCGACGCGAGAATTTCGAATGTAAATAATATACAAAATAATTTAAAAATTTTATGTTCATAAAATTACAAATAATATCAAAAATTTATTGAAAATAACAAGACATTATTCTCACCACATGTCAAGCAATAAGAATTTAAAACAACTTAGAACGGAACGAACTGAACTGATAATTGTTTCCACCAATGAAAATTAACCTGCGTTAAAAGTTAGCACATAACGATTGAGACTTCATCTGGAAGTTCCGGTCCCATCGTTGGACTTTAAAGAAGTTAGACCGTAATCTGAATTAACGGTGAAAATCTCTCAAAAATGCATGTTATACATTTAAGTATAATAAATAAATGTGCAAAGTTTGAAAACAATTGCCTCGTTAGATATTAAGAAAAAAATTCATTAAATTTTGGAAAAATACATACTAAGCGGATAATTTTTTAGACGTAACTTGATAATTTTGATATTGCACACGAAGGTAGATCTAAAATTTTGGTCCCAAACAAAAAAGAGATTTTAGAAATGAACCAGTTCTGACAATAAGTATATTGAATTTATTAGCATTTTGACGTAAAAAATAATTATGAAGGATTGGTTGTACATCAAGTTTGTTGAATAGATAAAGTAGAATAAAAAATGAAAACGACGCCTACGTATGTTCATCCAGCCCATTCTGGAAAGATAGAGTGTCATATGTGTGAATTTTCTCAGTTTGATATAAAGCAAATGCAAACATTTAAGGCTTTCTGAAGTATAATGTCAAGCTTTGCATTGTTATCTAAGATCAACAAACAACAATAGTCGAAGTCGCAATAGTCACTTCAGTTCCAAATTTTGAACCAGTTGACAGTGTATTTTCGTCACAGATAATTTTTTATACGAAAAAAATACTAGTAATAAATTAAAAAATAAGGCAAAATTACAAATCTTTGCAATAATAGAATTTATCAATTGAAAAAATGAATAATTTTATCTTAGTAAAATTCGTGGATTAATTTTTGGGTTAATTATTTGTAATAAAATAGAATTTTACAGCAGGAATCGAACTTGTATAATCTATGAATGTATTATTCATGATTGTCGTTCAGTTGTATTAAAATATGTATATCCTTGAAATATATATGAACTTCACCCATTACATATGTTAAATTTTACCTATGATCTGGAAGATTTATTCATAAGTACATCTAGTATGTCTCACACCAAGTATTTTCGATACGCCATACTCATATAATATTAAACTTTGATTTTTCAAAGATTGAGATAAAAGTTTCTTTTTATATATTCACAAATTAACTATAAATAAAGCTGAAAGTTATTAACATAATAACATGTATTAATTGCTAATTTTAGATTATTTTAAATCTTGCAAATGCAAAAACCTTCTACAAATATTTGTATTGCATGTAATTATATTACATATAAAATTAAATTTATAATCCTAATATAATATTCTATTGTTTGCTTATTTATTTTGAAAAAGGATCATTCAGTTTTCATAAACAAATTCCAGTTTTATTTAAAGAATAAAATATGAAATTAAAACAGATGAAATTAAAAAAGAAGCTTAGCATTATAATAGCAAAGTTTTCACTAAATTCCACGAGTTTCAGATTGAAAAAATGTTCCAGAGTTTTTTTTTATTTTATCAATTTTAAGCTAATTTTATTTGTTTACAAAATTGTTAATTTTGTATTAAGCTTGCATAATTTGATAACTTTATCAATTAATTTGAAATGAGCAATGAATTTGCTTTTGATTTTATTTAAAATTGAATCATAATTATTATATCCACTAATAAGTTTAAAAAAAATATGAACAAAATTTTGATTAGCCAAACTTCAGTCTTAGAAAATTAAAAGAAATAGAGTATTTCGAAAGTTGAAGTAATTATAATTTTTAAATTAAAATAAAAAGTAACGTACATTTTTTATTTGATAAATTCAAGTATATCTTTAAGTAAATTTGTAAGAAACAAAAATTATTAAAAAAATAATAGAGATAATTAAATACAAATTGTTCCTTAAGTTAATATAAGAAATATGAAAAAAACGTTAATTAGCCAAGTGACTTAATAATAAGTAAAATTTCTTTCATGAAATATATTTTCTTATCACGTTGAACATTTTAAAAATCGTGATGCACATTTTAAAATGAATTATTCTTACAAATATTAGAGACATTGCTTTTGAACATTTATTTAATAGTATATTCGAGTAAAACCATGTAATAATTGAGGCGTATAATTAACTAACTAAATATGTTAAATTTATAATAAATATAATGTGCTCAAAATAACAATAAAATATGCACATATAGTAAGGGAAAAATATATAGAACAGAGTTTTTGCTACATAATTTAACATAATTATCAATGAAGTGATGATTACATTATAAATGAATGAACTTCGTTTACTCTAATCCTTACTTTAATAAGTTAGATTATATAACACTATCTGATACTTAGTGCAGCATTGAGACGATAGAATTAGGCGTTCACAACCACTTATGAAAGTTCCCCATGATGAACTATAGTGGTTGAGCTTATCACGTATGTGCGTGGATTCAGTGTGTTTAAGTATAGCATGTATCTTATGACCTTTACTGGGTTCACGTTAGCATAATTTTGTTAGCACTTTATAAGTTTAGATGTACAAGGTTAATCAAAATTTCATCACCTATTTTAAGGCCGTAAAATGGTATCTTGTTAATTAAGTATGATATTTAGCTGACGTACCCAGAAATTTTTCTTTTTAAAATCAATAACAAGAATTTTACTTTGTGCAACGTTCTTCTTTTGATGAAAATAACAGTTTTTAAAAGTTATAATTGAATATACTATAGTTCTGCTTTTTTTTAAACAAGCGGTAATAAATAACAAAGTTACGCTTCATTGTTTGCAATTAGATTTAATTCTTGTATTGAGTCTCTATGTTCCAATTCAATAGTATTTGGCTGAAAACTTTTAATGAAAAACTTTTTATCGAACCAGAATTTTGGTTCAAATGGTAATTTCACTACAAGCATCTTCTAAAGAAAACACCTTAAAACCTGTTTGACCCAGAGAGTTCTTCGACCAAAAATGAATTTCATTGAAAGATTTTTAGCGTTATAAGTTGTTTGTCTATTTTTTAAAGAAGTATTTAATATATCTGTAGAATATAATAGGCTTGCAATAATCACTTTCGAGTTCTTAATTTTAAATTCATTCGACAAGTGAGTGTGTACAAATATATACATTTTTAAAAGCTGCTTAAAACATTTTTCCATTTTTAAATTTTTTCATTTAAAATGTGTGTTTTGTTTTGTATATTGCATGATAAAGTTGGGAATTAAAGCTGTTACCAATCCAAATATTAACTATTCCCAAAGTTACTTCACTTTTGACTGTTGCCTTACTATCTAGGTACGTCGATAGTTTCGACAATCAATATTCATATGACGATCTACTGTTCACATTAAAAAAAACATTTTAATATTGACGGAACGTTTACTTTCCGTTATTTTATGCTAATTTTTATTTCTTTAAAGTTAATTTTCTCTCAAATTTATGATAATAAATGCCGATTATCTTCACATACGGTCAATTTTACTATAACTTAAAGTAAATTTTCTTGAATTTATAACAATCAAATTTCTTTTATAAATAAATAAATAAAATTGTAAAATAAATAAACTTTTTTTATTTATTATGTCTTATTGATTGTCTGATTGATTTTGAGAATCAATATTAAATTTCAGATACTACAATTCTTGTTTACATTTTAATAAGTATTTTTTAACCCAACTGTTCAATAAAAATAGCTTTTATTAAATATTGAACGTCAAATTTATGTAATGTATTCAGTTTTCAATATAAAATTAAAATGATTAATATAAACTACAAATTCACTTTTTTGTTTAAAAAAAATGAAAGCGCATAATGTTCTTACTTTAACAACAACAAAAAACATAAATGCAAAAAATAATTGAAAATTTTTTCATTTACTCACACAATACTAAATAATGGAATATGTTAATGATTTACTAAAACTTATAAAACATAATAATCCTGTTAGTAATTAAAAGATTTTCATATAAATAATTTGACAATAAAAATCAATAACTTTATCAAATGTTATGCTGTTATCAATATAATTATAAAAAAAAATTGTGTAACATTATGCTATAACAAAGCATAGTACAAAGTTGTAGCTTTAATTACTAATTATAATACTATCAAATTTGTGCTATCATAT
>JABFPM010002924.1:0-15426 GCA_022817325.1 Idris sp. 1 HC-2018
TGAATAAGCATGAAGTGTGAGAGTTATTTCAATCCGATGTATAATAAGCATTATTTATCATAAATTTCTATGAAGAAAATAACATTTGTTTCAAGTTAGGATTTTCTGTCTTTGTTCACGGATTTCTCATCTTAAAATAATTATAAATGATTTTCTTTTTAAAAAAGGATTTACGAATAAATGAGTATTAGCTATTCATGCGGACTAACATCGATAAGGGTTCATATAAATGTTAATTGTGGACAAAAAAATTAATTTTGCCTTTTAAGATAGTAAACTTATTCTTTTTTTATCTTTTAATGTGCTAGACAATGTTCGAACCATTCCACTAATTTAACTTTTTGTTGAACAAGATTCTTGTAACATTTGAACGGTTAGGAAAGACAAAGATATTAGAGTATTGTAGTATTGGATTCTTATGCAGCCAACTAGCTAAAGTTTTTAGAAAATTTCAGAAATAATTTTAAAAGTAAGAATATTATTATGATTTAATCTTTTTGTTTATATTTCTATTATTAACAAAATATTATAACAAACAGAAATTGTGTATAATAATATTATATTTGCAACAAAAATGTGGATAAAATAATTTAGACTTACTTGCTTATTGATCTCAACTATATTTTGCAACATTTTTTTTATTTAATTTATTAAGCACTTTTTTATATTTTACAATTATAATACAGCTTTCAAAATTTGACTGAAATATTTTGCTTCATTCTGCTAGACAGCAAGTTTCAGACAAATAAAGTTTTGCAAATTAATTTCTAGATATGTGAACATCATATTTACGAAAAAGGATCTTTTGTTAATTACCAAATTTTTTAGTATTTTGAAATCATCAAACTAAATTTGTGTAGATATACATATTGCAATTTTTGTTTGACGACCCAATTTTGTGTGTGTAAATTTATAAGTTTTTCAATAAAAACCAAATATTTTATATTTTGCACTGTCAAACAATTTCATAAGAACTAATTTTACTTTTTAATTCTAATAAAAAAACTTGGGTCTTATAAGATTTAAATTTTCTTTTCAGATATAGAATATAATAATTTCAGAAAATTTACGTTAAATTAAGAATATTTGGCAATGTATGAATTTCGTAATTATGAGTCCTGCAATATAAAAAAATTCTTTATGTATATAAAGAATCTTTATATTTTTAAACATTTTATATATTTATATCTTTATTAAAGATATAGAGATACAATTAAAACAAAAGCTTAAAATACATTTTAATTCATTATCAATATTTGATGAATTTTTGTAAATTGTTGATGAATTATATTACTTGCAAATGCATTCAAATCTGCAACTCAATTAAATCTATCAGTTTTGTCAAATAAAATTAAAATTTAGTTACATCTAGGACTGATTCTTGGATCAGATTTAATTAATTTTAATAAAAAATTAATTCTTTTTTTTATAAAATTAGGCTTATTTTTGGATTTGATAAGATTTTGATATTTTTCCTCTAGTAAATGTGATACTTAAATTTTATTCTGATATACAATTAATATTCTCAAAATTTAATGATTGTATAATTTTCTGTGATTTGCGACTGACAAATTTTAAAATGTAAAATTTAAGAAAAAGTCAAACGTTATAATTACTCTGAATTTTTAATTTATTATTATTCATGGATACTCTAACAAGTTTTTTTGTTTTAATTATTGAGTAAGATAAAATAATGAAAATTCTGATTCAAACTATCAATTATCTATCAAATGACAAAGAATCGATTATAATTGAAGGATCAACGTATCAGACAAATTTATTTTCCTAATCTTTATAAAGTCTTCCAAAATTCTGTTCTGGATATTTTCAAACTTTTATCAACGTTATCCAGACTTTTCAATATTCCTTCCAAACTTTTATAGAAGAGTATAAAATATTACTTATAATTCGTCATGCTAATATCTTATGACAAAAATTAGTTCAATTTGCGAATTTAGTAAATGCTGTGTCGTTATTTTGTACTACTTAAATTTGGTTTTCAAATAAAAATCTTTAAGTATTTTATTATGTTTGTAAAATGTTCTTTTATTAATAAAAACAATTTGTTATTAGGTGTGGGTTCATCATTCCACTTACATCATCATCATCACCACAATCATCTGCATCAAGAACACGACAGTTCAGAATCTGAAACGGAAAACACGATAATGGAAGATGAAATTGTGACGTCCGAAAAGTTTTTGTTGTTGATCGATCAGCTCACCGTCGACCAGAAAAATCACTTAAGCATCAAGGATATTGGCATTATTCTTGAGAGACTCAACTCGAAGATCTTGGACGTGGAAAGGCTTGATCGAGAAAGTGAGAGCGAAGAAATTTACAATTGGACGATTAAAGCGGTCATACGTGGCGATGTGTTACGCGAACTTGGGGTCATTTACAATGGCAGTTATTACGCCATTTCGGAACACCCTGGATACAAAGAAGAGTCGGAAGAAAATAACGAAGATAACGAGGAAGAAGAGGAAGATAGACTTTAATAACGATGCTGTTTCATTAGATAGATAGTTAGGTAGATAGATTATACACCTATTAATGATTATTATGATTCCAAATCCGGTGGTCATGAGTTTGCGAATTGCTTTAATATTTGATTGTCATCTTCATTGGATTTGTTATTATCAATTAAATTGTATTGACGTACTGGCATGTGCCAAAAACCTGGCGAATATCAGTTATTGTTTGGAAAATTTGTCTTTTGTACCGAAAGAAATGACAACTTATTGGATTATAACCAATTTTAATTCAGTTCAATTTAAAAATAAATTCAAACTAAATTTTCTAGTCAATTTTTTTCAAATCAAACCGTGATCAAATTAATCTTTTGAAAAGTAAAATGCTGCTTAAATTCTTAACACAACTTATAGGCAAATTCAATTTGTTTTTACTTGTTTAAACAAAGATAAATTTTCTTGTTCCAAATTGTGATTTCTGATATTAAACTTGTTGCCAAAAATGCCCTGCGGAACAAAATAAACGTTTGATTTATATATATATATATATATATATATGTTTGGAGGGTCGAGTGGGCCAAAGTGGGCAAATTTATTCTCTGATTTTTGTTTCAAACTACGAATTCATTTGACAAACTTTACTTTCTCGAGAAAATAGATTAAGTATGAAAAATATGTATGCAAAGCCAGGAGAAAAGTAGACTTTAGTCTTTTTTCAAAACAAAAAAGTAATTGAATTAACTGATTCATGTTTGGTGGGTTATGTAAATCAGTTACGTTGTGTATTTATTAACTAATGTAATCATTTGTTAATGATTACAAGAAAACAATTCAAAGTCAAACGAAGCTACTAATAAGACTTTTTCATTTTTAAATAAAAAAACTATATTTTTGTTAGCATAGATAATCTTAAAAGACTTCCATCAATTGACATTGCAAGTCTGAATATAGTTTATTTACTTTTTTTCATGTCAATAATCGAAGAATCATTAATTCGTTTTCTTAGTTTAAAATACCGAGTTATGTGTTTGCCTACACATTTTATTCCTTTTATAAAGGCATAAAAAAGTGTACGTGATAAATGACCACAACTAAATGAGATACTTATATTCAATTAATAACATTCATCTAAATTTTTAAATTTCTATTTATGTAATTAGAACTGATAAAATCGAAGTGTTCACAAAAAAAGAATGAATATAAATAAATAAAAAGATATAGCATGAAATGATGGAACATATACTAAGCAACGAAAATAATAATTTCGATCGTAATTTGTTTCCATGTCAGATGCTTTTGATCAAATTCTTGTAAACCTTCTGAATATTTTGGCAAACTGATCTTATTTGTTTTTTAATTAATATTGTATCTAAAATTGTATGTTTGCAAATAAACTTTATGTCTATTACTTTGACATAATTTTCTTCAAAGTAATGCTGATCAATTTCTAGATATGAAAGCCGAAACGACTTAAAGCTTTTTAACATAATTGACAATGTTTTTATACTCTGAAATTCCGTTTTGTAGATGTTTAATACTTTGTTTGACGTGGAAGACATCAAAGTTGTTGAAGCTTACACTGCAAACATCATGTACTTAATTTTTGATTGGTCATTTATCTTTTATTTAAGTAAATTTTTTAAGTTTTTTGTGTTTTCTTATTATAATTTTTCAATATACATCGTACTTTTTGAAATAAATTTTCAAAGTAAAATCTGCAGTAAAATAAAAGTGAATTTTATGGTCATGAAAATCAATTTTTTTTAATATTTTGTAAAATGTGAAGATTGAAACATAACTTTGTTAGTATTTTTGACTTATAACGCCACTCAAAAACTTAATGTTACAAATTATTTAATCTTAACTTACATTCTTATTTGTTTCAAAGAAGCAATTTTTTGTGATGAAATTTATTTAAGGCTGACATTATCTAACATTAGTAATGTAGTGTAAAAGGCTATTTAATTAACTGTAAATTATGGTTTTTTAGAATTAATTACTTTGATCAATGTTTCTATGACACTCATGATTATCTAAAATTATGCTGTAAATATATTCACAATTAAGCTTATTATTGAATACCAGAGTTATGAATTCTAATGTCACTTTGTAATAACACATAGATTATTTGTTATCAACAATTTTTTTATTATTTTGACATGAATGATCCATTTTATATCAAGTTGAATTAAGTATGCTCTCAATACATAAAATCAGGGTAATGTAACGATATAAATACGTAACTGTTGTTATTGATTATAACTGAAATTTTTATTCAAAATTTTTTTAATAAATTTCATTATACATCATCATTCGTCAATTAACAAACACGTTTTGTGATAATATTATAATGAAAGTTATCAATCACAAGTTTATATATGAAAATAATTCATTCTTAATTGTAAAAAAAGCTGCTATAAAATTAGTTAAATGATGATGGACAAAAATAATTAATCATCAATAAAAAAAAAACTAAACAAAAACAAATTAGAACATTAATCAGATAATTTTTTTCCATTTTTTGTAAGTTATTGATCATTGGCTAAGATTTGGCAGTGAAAGAATAATGAAAATATATGTCTAAAACCCACATTATTTTCTGTAATATGGGGATAAGTATTTTTTGTTGTTGTTAAAATAAATATTCTACTCGACCCTTTATGCATCGTGAAGCATACATATGCATCGTGAAGCATACATATGCATTCATGCATATGTGTATATCGTTAAAAAAGCTAACTCAAATATAATGAAGTACAAGGTTCAAAGACTCACGGTGGTGCAAAAAACAAAATATGGAATATAAAACTAGAAACCCAAATGGACTCCTTCTTTTATTCGACCATGTTTTTTACAATCAACTAAAAATGTGAACGAAAAAATTATAAATAAATAAATAAATAAATGAATTAATAAAAGAAAATAATAAAATACGTAATAATAAATGAATATCCAGCATCATAAACTTAGTTTTCAAAAACGTTGTTGATGCATGTATTTATATCACATAGTATTACGTAAATATATAGAAATTACTGGAATGCGGATATTATCCGTAAAGGTCCACAACACTGCCCTGTCTACCATGAAAATAAGAAAAAGAAGAATAAAAAATGATTTGTGAAACCAGTGAAAATTATACCTTCGCCAAAAAATACATATATAGACGCATTGATGAGTAAAAGGAACCTCAATCAAATTGGTCTTTGTGCATTTCAGAAAAGCACTCACAAGCTTCACACCAGTTAAGCTTTCCTTTTGTTCTAATAGAATTGATTACAAATGTTACATTTTTGTTCGATTTGCACCAATGTTACCAGAAGAAGTCATTGTGTTAGATCTCGTGCATTCTGTTCAATCACCAAATAAAAAATTAAGTATGTAACACAAAAATGACTTTTTGCTGGTATTTCTCAGAAAGAAACAATCGTGAGATGTTTTAAGGATATCTCAGAAATAATGCTTTTTGTTAAACTATTTTCCATACATTTTTACTACATACTTTTATTATAAGAAAAGATAGTTATAACGATCATCGTAGATAGTAAATTATAAATAACAAATTATACTTGAAATCACTTTTGTGATTATTATATAAAATATTCAGCATCATAATCTAGGATGATCTTTTTAACAACCTAAATATGCAATGACCGAATCTGGGAATTTTGCTTTATTAAAACCCAACAGAAAAGTGCCAAATATTGAATTCGATCAATTGGTCAGATTGTTTTTGGATATGCACTGCTTTAATGAAGTGAGTGAATAGAGACTTTTTGTCTTAGACTAAGAATTCATTTATAAAATAAAGATCATGCGATTTCATACTGATCGGATTTTTTGTGGAATGACAAATTATTAATACTGGAAGAAATCATTTCTAAAGCCGTTAAAAAGGGACTAGTCAATCGGATTTAAAAGTTAGAACATTGTACGCTTCAAAACGGACGTGAGAGTAAACGAACGACTGCGCTAGGATTCAGATAGAATCGCGACTCATTCAACTTTGACATAACAAATTTTACTCGAGTTTTTACATTTTATATTTAAGAATGGTCAAACTCAATCATAATTGGATTGTAATTATTTGTGCAGCATGAGTAAAATGACAAAATTATGTTGCGTCGGTTATAATGAGTGTGTTAAGAATGATTTAAACGTGAATGGTTGTATTTTGATTTGAATTTCTCGCGTAAAACTTCAAAGTTTGGAAAAGATTTGGGAGTAACCAAAATTACATGTAGAAAAGTTATTAAGATATGAAAAAAACTTGTTATTTTTTTGTAAGATAAATTTATGTTGGGGAAAAAAATTCTTCTTTAAAAAAGTAGATCTTTTTTTTTATTTTAATGTTTTTTATTTACTGAATGAATTGTCCTACATCTTTCTCAAACTTTGTGTTTGTACCCGATCATTTTTAAATTGAAATTTAACTTTAGAATCGTAAATCACAGGGCAAGTCATTTTTATCTTCATTCCTAATTTACATTTTAACATTCAAAAGTATATAAATATGGATAAATAAATAATTAAATATACATATATATAAATAAATAAATATATGCATATATTTCGTTGATATTAAACATTCTTCAAAGCAAAGTGATTGTGTGGTTTAATCTGAAATAAATTTCAGCAAACTTTATAACGATAAAGATAATTTGTAACAAAGTTGCATAGTAATAAAGTTTAACCGGTAAGAATTTAAAGAACTAAGGGAATATTGCAAAAAAAATTAATGAATATGACAGGAAAATTAACGTAATTTAAAGTAAAAAAAGAAAAGTTACTCAAAATAAGTGTTACCACGAATTGCAAACAATGTGTCAAAAAGGAGAAGAATGCCAAAGAGGTCGATACATTTTTTACGAATTTTAACATCGGCGTATCATTTGTTGTACCATTTTTGTGTTACGAGAGTAAAAAGACAAATTGTAACCCTGCGGCAAAAATATACTATTTGTAATTGAAAATAAATTTGCAAATCTCATTGCGTCTAAATAATCGGAACTTATATTTATCGGGTTTTACGACAGCGCGACTTTAAGAGAAGCTAATCCACTGCCTTTGTGGAAATGATTTTTATGTATGAAAAAAAAAAAAAAAAAAAAAAAAATTGAAAATGATTTCATAAGATATACAACAATTATTTTGTCACTTGCGTTACGATAATTGAGAGGTAAAGTGTAAATTCTACGTTAAAAAACTTCACGCTCTTCCCGTTTTACAATATCACCATGAATGATCATGTTTTAGGATAAATAATAATGAATACAATTAAATAAAAGGCAAAAAATATTATAATAAACGTTAACAATGATGAAGTAAATAATAATGAATAATAATAATAACGTAATAATAGAGAACCAAAAGTCTCGACAGGAAATGACAACATCACGATGTCGCGTCGAATACAGGACTGGAAGTTACGATATGTTGCGAAAAACAATTTATGAGAGTGTAGTTTAAAAGAAAAAAAAATAATAAAAAGAAATAAGATCAAACTGAAGAAAGAAAACGAAAAAGAAAAATAATTAAATAAATTAACAGGGAAAAGACGTCATTAGAAAGCGATCGACATTCTAAGACTTTGCAATTTTAATATATTTCTATTGTAATAATTAACATACAGTATGAGGAACAAATTATTAAATAGTAATTTATTGTGGTGATTAGATATATGTTATATATGATATGACAGTATGCTTTGTGAACATATTATATTATATATAATATATATTTAATCGTTTGGAACAAGTAAAGTGGTAAAAGGTGTAAAAAATGATTCAAACTGTGTTTTGAGATAACTCTTGCGTTTGTCCCTTTTTCCCTCCCCAACACTTCAGTGTTTCAAGATACGCCAATTAATCGACAAGTTAATCCTCGTGACGAAAACGAAAAAGTGCATCATTTGAATTCATTCTCACTGTGGAAGAGCGGCGTAAAAAGACGGCACTTTGAAGAAAATTTGGGACTATTTAAGTTTCAAGATATCATCCTCAGGGTGGTCGAATTTTTAAGTGATATACAGTGAGAATATGTATGTATAAATATAAATATATGCAGAATTTAATAAAAATTATCTAATCAATAATGTAGTACGCGGCTTTTGTCTTAACGAGAGACATTGTATTATTTTTCTTTTCTTTTTGTATAAAAGTTGTGAATTTATCTTATGCTTTGTGGTGATTTTGATGTTTTATATCTTGAATGAAAAAAAATTTTACTGACCATTATATTTGTCGTGAATGATATTGTTTGTTTGGAATGATTCGATTATTTGTCCTTTTTAAAATCTTTTTTTATGGATTCAGTATTATAACAAAAGAGAAGGATATTATATATGGAGGTGAATTTTATAGAGTAATAAGAAGTGAAGGAAATTCAAATTTCACTTTAATCTGTTGAATAAAAGATTGACGATTACAAATGTTGAGAAAAAATCTCTTTTTCATCAGCTGAAATTTTTCAGAGATGATTACTGATTCCCACTTTTTATTTTCATTTTAATATTGATTTACGAATGGTTTATACATTTTTATATTTTTTTATAACAGATAAAATCAAGTTAAAGTATAAAGAACTTTGTATTATAAAGAATGGATAGTTTTTTGTTTTACTTCTTCAAAAAGATTTTTTTCTATTTTTGTATATACACTTTGATTCTGATTAAATTATTTTAAAATTTTCAAATTCTGTACAGTTTATTCGTTCTTTAAATAATCATTTTATCGATTATACTTTGCAACACTTAAATGTAATGTAACTTTGATGTTGAAGTAACATTTCATTTTCACTTTAAACAGCAATTACCAAATTTTTTCAATAAGTTCGTACAATCAATCTTAGTTTGACTTCGATGGCATGCTCGACATAGTTTCTGTATGAAGAAAAAACTATCCGATCAGAAGGCGCTTGGAAATTGAGTACAGAATACAGAAGAATTTCTCGATACTGTAATAATAAATGATTTTTATTAAATGAAAAAAAAGAATTCTAAATTTTTTCATTGAAAAAAGTTCTGTCTAACCAATCATATTTCGCTGTCTAACCAAATCCTTTCGCTATGTATGTTGCTTTAAAGCAACATATTAAATTATGAAAGTTTTATTGTTAAAACAAAGCAGTAATAGCTTTTTTTATTGTTGCTACATATGTAGATAAAAATAGACTTCATACAGCATTCTTGAATGTTTATCTTTTAGTAACGTCAACCCTAAACTAATACTCACTAAAACTGGTCAAGACAATTTCAGTTTTTTCATCTTAGATTATAAACACAATAATTTTTATCATTTTGGATAACTATTATTTTTAAGGTCAATTTCAAATGTTTATATTTTTTAAAATATTAATTTTAGAGCTTAGTGCCCATGAGAACATTTGCTTAGCATGATCAGATCAACAACATATAAAAAATTCCGCAAATTTGACCGAGGGCCACTTTCCATAAGAAAAGTGCGGGGTCCTTTGAACTTGTGAAACGTTAATTGCAGTTATGTGCCTCCGCGTCCGGGAAATTGTAAATAATTAAATTGTTTTAATTTTTCTGCCTTTTTCAGTCTATGAATTTTAGGAGTTGATGATTGGACTTAATTTTGAAGAACCTCGATGTATGATTCCATGAACGGTACCTGGTTTGCTAACGATTTGATAGTTTCTTTCAGTTTATTCATCTACGACTCATTTTTTCAGCGTATTTCAGAAACTTTTCTAGCTTTTGCTCTTTGGAGCTTCGCTCAGTTGCTTTGTCGGCACCTCGAAGAAAGAAGTCCGAAGATAATTTGCAGAATCGGTGATAGTTGCCACATTGTATTTAAATCAGAGATAACATATCTTTTGAGAATGTAAAACAAATACAAACGCGTCTGTTCGTTACAGAGGTCAAAACAAATATTCGTTTTGATATAGAACTGAATATACATTTGAGTGTAGAATTTTTGTTCGAAAGTGAAAGTCTGTGTGTGTATGACTCTGAAAAATTTCAGATGGTGTTTTGCACTTTTCACACCAGCATTCCAAAGAAATCCAAAGTGCGGCGCACCTGGAGGAATAAAACGCAATTCTACACCCTGATCCGCGAAACGGATCTAGCGATCTACACCTCGAAAAGAAGTGTCGTTGTCGCTCATCATAACATTCGGCAACCTATAAAGGGAAACAAATATTCGAAACGCTGCTAAGAAATATTGTGTGGAATAATCGAAAACCAGTTCTGAATGAATTCATGCTATTGTGGCTATACAAAGAATTACTGCAATACAACCCTTTCTCATTTTTAGCCAACACAACAATTGATGAGTCAGTCCAACAGAATGTTTTGATATTTTTAAAGGGCAATGTACATTAAACCCGAGCGAGAAAGTTCACAAGTAGGGGCATTTTTTTTCAAAAATTAATTTTCCGTAACCTTAAAAAACAAAATTACATGCTATATTCTAAACATTCTGACCTAGCTGCCCCCCCCCCTACGTTCCGCCCACAAATTAATTTCCATAGCTGTGATTTATACATTTTTTGTAATGAGATTTTGAAAGTTTATATTTCTCTAAATTTATTTCTTTATGTGGCAGACACAAGTTTTGTATGGCAAACATTTTTGAGGTAAATAAACATGAATTTTCGTAATTAAATTGTATTTTCTCGCATAATTTTGTGGATAATTGCATGAAATTTTGACGGCAAATAAAAAAAGACATGTTCTACAAAATAACACGACAATTTTTTAAAATTCCAATTTTCCATCTCCCTTAACCCATTTTCCTAATTTTTTTTTCAACACTACTGTCATTTAGCAGTTTTCAACACTGCCAGGTTGAACCACCGTTGGGCCATCCGCCAGGTAAACACCGTTTCGTTACACAAGTTATACTACTTTGGGATACCCACTGGATTTCTCAACTGGAATTAACCCCGGCTCCAGCCTGGCGTGTCATCGAATGGAAGCTACCACAACCTAGTTGCGACTCACCCCCACCGTATTTGTATCCTAGCGATCCTAGAGGAAAACCCCGGAACATTAGATCCACACTTCGTACCCGACGTAAACCTACCTCAGTTTCTAAATTGTCTCTCATCAGTAAGTCTATTCCTTGAAAACTAATCCCTTTTACGCTTCCATTGATTTTAACAAATTCCACATTAAAAATATCTTTACGTTCGTCAATATATATCTACCATTATTAAAAATCTTATCAGATATCTTAAAGTACCCTTTTCCAGAACTCCCCACGATGTATCATCTTATTTTCCTTTCTCATGTTAAAGCTGAAATCACCAACAAAAATCCCTCCACCCTTTGTTAAAACGAAATTATCTCTCCTAAACTTCAGTGTATTTCCACTACTACCAGATTATTACCCCTGTTTTCTTTAACCGCTCCAGCAGATTTGACCAAGGATTGGCTTTATTTGATTCACTCGGAACACCCGTTAAACCTCTTCCTAGCCCTGGAAAACGCCGTAAAATGCCGTTTGTTTGACGATATTATCCCTATTCCAGGGAAAAAATTTCCCTCTTTTCTCTCTAAGAAAAAGAAACTTATATGCGCTAAGGAAAACCTCCAAGTTAAATACTTATTCTCAACTTCCAAGTCTTCATCGTCATCAGAACCAAAGAGAAGTACTCCATCTTCGAATTTTTCAATGTATGAATTCGTTAATTTTATGTATTTGTATTTCGCGCTTTTTCTACGAGATCAATTGTAGTATCCCTACCCATGTACCCTCTAATCACACGATTTTAAAGTTGTAAACGCAAAAAGATGTCCTCACAACAATCCCGCCACAATACTACCGCCATTTTCTCATTCTTTTTTTGTGTTCCTTTTAATAAAGATACAACATTGTTAAAGCGATTAAAAAGCTTAATGAAAGATTTGAAGAGAAAAAAATTAAAGAAGTGGGCTAAAAAGAAATCGAAGAAAAGGAAACATCGAAATTTAAATTCGTCGTCATCGTCGAGCTTCTCGTCCTTTGTCAGTTTCGATGGATGATCAGAGTGGTAAGTGCATTTGTACTTAATATAGGACTTAACCTATGTTGCACGTGTTCAGAGAGGTTCTAACCTTAAAATCTGTTTACTGCCACTCACTCAGGCTGTCATTGAATTTATAATGGTTCTAATCGAAACTTAAGATGGCTTCACCTATTTTACGAGGTTCAATTTGACATGGGCTCTAACTTATGTTTATTTTCTGGTCTAACAATAAAAAACTTATAAATCTTGTCTTTGTTTTTACAGATTCAAATAAATCATTTGTTATCTCGGATAACGAACAATAAGCTCCTGAAGAAAACCAAGATGCTAATTCTTTTTTCGAGGAATTAGGCTAAGATATCCTTGATCTCATTGGCGATCGCTTGGTAGAAGAGAAAAGGTTCGACAACTCAATGCATCAGGATATAGCTGCCAGGTATCTAGATGTTCTGAAAAAAGTTTTACCAGCGGAGATGAAGTTAGAGCTCATTAAGAAATATCCATTTTCGGAGAATTGTACATCATTTGACTCGCCAAAGTTAAATCAGGAGATCGAAGCAGTCTTCACTGAGCCCAATATAAAACGAGACGACCTCATTCTAGCCAAACAGGCTAAGATTTCTGCAGCCTTAGTAGCAATGGCTAAGCTGAGATCAGCAAGAAATCAAAGGACAAAGCCCTGATAAGGTACATTAACGATGCCACAAAACTCGTGGTTGATATTCAGCGTGACAAGTCGGTGATACGTCGCTCCTTAGAGATCTTTAACGCCACCTAGCAGCCAAGTACATCCTTTACAAACCTAAGATAGATGACTGGCTCTTTAGATCAGAACTGTCAGAGCAGTTGAAGACAGCTAAAGCTATAGAAGCTTCGTTAAAATCAATGTTTTGAAGTCTATCACCAAACAATCGCAGACTAAAACCTCGGTTTCCAATCCAAAAAACTTGAAACCCCCGCTCAAGCGAAACCAGTTTAGGATGTCATCTCAGAGCGAGAAGATTTGCCAGTCAAGCTATTCAAAGAATTTTCCAAAGTCTCCGAATCGAAGAAGTTCACTAGGTTGTCAACGGTCTAGCTCCAAAAGATCCTAGACAGATTCGCATGCGCATCTTCGGAGCAGGTGTCTGCTAGAAATTCTTCGGAGGAATTAATGGAAAGCGGCATCTCAGGTGATTATAAAGACTTAAAAAAGACGGCCAATCTTACGGGCCATCTAAAACTGGTTTTTATAAATTGTATTTTTGTTTTGAAAAATTATTCTGAGAAAAATACGTAAAAATGAATTTTGACATATTAAATTGAAAACGTTGATTCTTATTCCATTAATATATTTTCCAAAATTTTTTTTAAATTGTTATAATAAATTATGAAATAATATTGTTGAACAATATTCAATTTTAATTTACTTTAATTAACAAATTTTCATATCATTTTATAATTTCAGTAACATTTATTATAATTGTTGAAAAATCATTAAAATCTCAAAAAAACTTTTTTTCTTCATTTAACAATAACTTCGTAAAAACACATGTTTTTTGAATTTTTTTAAATGAAAGCTAAAATTTCAAATTTGTCAATGGTATAATAAAAATTGACAATTAATATAATAAAATAAATATATATAATGAAATAATCTTTTACGTTATAGTGGCAATCTTTTTGTGAGTTGTTTCAATGTGTGAGCCATCTAGCGGAAAAATTGTAGGTGACTTGAATTTTAAAAACTTGTTATGACTTCTCAATATAATCTTGAGAAATAATTAAAATTCGTTTTTTCCGCTAGATGGCTCACACATTAAAACAACTCACGAAAAGATTGCCACAAAAAAGTATAAAATTATTTCATTATATATATTTATTTTATTATATTACCTAAAAGTTCTGGATCTTTACGATTTATTCGTTATGTTCTTGCAATGCTAACAACATTTGATTATATTCTCTTTATTGTTGTACTTAAAGATAAGAACATTATTTTGAGTTACAATTTTATTTTATAATTTTGTTTTTTATTTTTTATTTGTTTAAACGCAATCCAGTACAATACAATTTTCAAGTATCAACGAGTCAATTATTTTTAAACTGGGTTATTTTTATTTTTAATTATAATAATTATATAAAATATCCATGACAAGTGAAAAGATATACTTTTTTTTTAAATATACAAATATAAAAAATATAAACTTTTTGAAAAAATTATTATTCTTAATGACTTTGTACTTTATATTTATTTTAATAAAAATTTAAAAACTAATAAAAATAAATAAATTTAATAAAATTTAAAATGATTCGGTCCAAATTCCGGCCAGGATTCCGGGCCGGATTTTTCAAGTAGGGTTTATTATGAATTTTAATACAATTTATTGTTTAAATGATGATTTACAGAAGCTTTTTATTCTATTTAATTTTTAAATTCAAAATATTTAAATTAAATTAAAACACGTAACAAATTACGTAAAAAGTTACGCCAAAACAGTACGTGTTTGTTACATAATTTTTTATGGGCTTTATTATGTAATTTTTTACGTAATCTTTTATGTACTTTTTTACGCAATTTTTTTCGACAAGGCGAAAATTTAAAACTCAAATTGATAAGTTGAGCAAGTTGCAAAATTGCTCTACCAGAGTCTTTGCTCAACTTATTGGGTAATTGGTTTAAGCATGTTCAGCCATTCCTTATGGTTAGCTCTACAGAAAACGGTGCGAAAAAGAAAAATTCTTGGCGCTTTTGAATAATAACGATAATTACGACGCTCATATGGTAAACCCGAAATATCTGATAGAAGATTTTCACTGGTTCTGTAATAATGTCGGTCGTACTAAAAATCGATTCAGAGAACCGGCTTATTGGCGAGGTTTAAGCGCAATGAAACACAGACTTTATTTTAGAGAACAGAAATCTTTTATTGCATGTCTGATCTTTACGAGTGCTACAGAGCAATTGAACAAAGTAATGAGTTATGGTTGAATA